>WJFB01001132.1:0-37050 GCA_009870185.1 Pygmarrhopalites habei
TTTTTTTTGTGCCTCACATTCTACCATAAATTACCAATAGCAGCATTAGTAGAAGAAACAAGAAGAAACACAAAAAATCAAATATCATAACGTGCAATTCATATCAAACATTGAAAATGGAAGAATTCCTCCTCCTCATCCTCATCTCCTGTTCTCAATTCTCCTTCTTCGTCTCTCCGTGCAAAATAAATATGAGCAAAAATTGTACGTATCTCTACTTCAAATCAAATACACACATAAATACAAAGAGAGGCAGAGAGAGAGAGAAAATTGAAGGGATCTTCATAGAGCCTGTTAGTCCACATACAACAGAAAAAGGAATTTTTGCGAAGATGCACGATATTTTATATTAAACTAAAAAAACTCCTCCATTATCATAAGAATTCACCTGTCCTTCTTCCCTTCTACTTCTCCTTCTCCTGTCCTGTTCTGTTGTTGTACACTGGTTTCGTGTAAGCCACCACCAAGCAGCGGGAAACCAATTGGCAAGAACAAACTGACATTGGAGGAAACACAGGGTACACAGTACACACACAACACACAAACATTATGATGATCATGACATGATGGCATGGCGTACAAAGAATATTAGGATGTTTATACTTGATTCCTCCCCTCTCCTTCATCCTCGACATCGTGTTAAAAAGTTAAAATCAACATGCAAACACTTATCATCATCCCAATTTTTTTTATCCATCTTTTCCCTCTCCATTCTCAAATACACCATAATGTACAGTGTAACAAGCCGCCGTTATCTTCTCTCTCTATCTCACTTTTAGAGCAATATCCTCTTGTCTTCCCTTGTCTCTTGTCCGACAGCCAATTATACAATATTCCTTTGAACATAATTCCAATTTACATACACACACTCAACCACATACACAACACATTATAATGGAAACAAATAAGAAGCACGGACCTCGCCTTCATGTACTACTCGTACATTGCGGAAAAAATGATGATTTTTTGCATTAACATCCACCCGTCAACACACACAACAACAACAACGGACAGTGAAATCAAAGGGGAGGGAGGGAGGTTTGAAACAAAAAGTGTCCGCATGAAGTCTCTCTCTCTATCAAGCTGCAATTATCATGTTTGCACTCAGGCCATTTTATATAGAATGCAATCCTTCCATTGCACAGAGTTCCTTCCCCACATTTTGGATATTGCTATTTCATCATTTCTGAAATAATTCTCATTCTCAATTCACTTCCCCTCCTCCCCTTCCTTGTCCTAGGATAATGGAATAGAGATTTTAATCAAGTATAAACTCCAAATCAAATAATCATCCTCCTCTCATCATCATCATCCCCTCATCTCACCTCACTGATGTTTTTGTGTGTTTCCATGATATGGAAATCTGTCACAGTGGAAACTCATCAAAAAATCCACTCTCTCGCACACACGCAATTTAATGAAGAGACACCCCAACCAGAAATGATTCCCCATCCACATAACTCTTTTAAAAAAAGACAAAAGAAAAGGGACAGCAAAAAGAGAAAACAAAAGTGAGGACTGTCGTGAGGAAAATGGACAGCACACACACACACTGTAGCACGTCTTGTGTTGTAAGAATTCAAAAAGAATTTGTTTATATGGTTCTTCCTCACACAAAAACACATAGAGCACAACAATGTACATCTTGGAGTCATCGTGTTTGCCCTGTTGATTGTCCTCAGAACACACACACACACATTCTCTCACAAACTTTGTCTGCTGACGAGGATGATGAGTGTCTGTGCTGGTCTGTATATGGGGAGGAGGAGGACGAGAGTGAAACTATCCATACATTTCCCACCGATTGACATTTTCCACATTTATATGCAAAAAAAATATGTTGCACTACACTTCCATTGTTGTCTTATTATTCCCATTGCCCTCAGCATACGTGTGTGTGTTTAGAGAGAGAGAAAAAAAATTTGTACATATTTACATTTTCTAATTTTACGCCCAGCTCCGCGAGCCTCAATCAATTAGCAAAGAAAATTCAGAGTTGGAGGAGAGGAGGAAGGGAGGACGGGTAGAGTGACTGCAAAAGTCAAGTAAAGCACACACAAAATCTTCCACTGTATCGTCTCGTTCCCCAGTCAACATCAAGATGGACAACATCAGACGAACAAATTGAACCAGGAAGACCAAGGGAGGAGGAGGAGAGGAATCACCACATCACAATTTTTATATTGGACGTGTATAACTCTAGGCTAAACTCTCCATCTCACTCTCTGCCCAACTGAAGTGTGTATGCCTACGTCAACTTTTTCTATCTCTCTCTCCCTCTGTCCTGTCTAATGTAAATTGATTATGAGGGAGAGAGAGAGAGAGAAAAAAAAAATTTACTTCTCAAAAAACATAAATTCACAATCCCCGTGTGTGTGCCCCCCTCCCCTCCCCTTCTCTAGTCTACCACTTCTCTAAATTGACGGCCAATTTCATTTTAATTGACATGTCAATTTTTGATGAATGACCTCCTTCCACCATTCCTTATCCCTCTCTTTCTCTCTCATCAGACATAAAGGGAAAAAAAGAAGAAGACGAAAGGAATAAAATTCTCACAACTCTCTTACATCCCACCAAACACAAACAAAATGAATCAATCAAAAATCTTGGGGGTGCTGCAATTAACGAGTGACCCTTCTCTATCTCTTCCTCTCTCCCTCTTCCCTTGCCAAGAAACTATCCAATACAAAATACACATTTTGAAGATGGTGAATCATTTCTACATTTTATCCTCATTCCTCTCAAACACGTGCTACACACACGCTCGTGCGTTTGCCTCCTCCAAGAAATTTCGAATGAAAAATGTTGAATTTATAAAAAGAAAAAGAGAGAAAAAAAAGAAATTTTCTAAAAGGCAAGAAGGACAAACGAGAGGGAATGACAGTCATGGATGCACTTCGTGCCTTGACTTTTTTTCTACTCCACTACACACACACACAACACACACATTTTGCGTAGCCGTAGCCGGTGTTTTTTTTAAAAAAAAAAATCCCGACAGAGTTGCACATTCTTAAAAATATTTCCTCCAAATAGCACAACCCCCTCAAGAATATAAAGTAGAGAGAGAAAAATATGTTTTCCCTTCCCCTCCTGTACTTTAGTCCCACACATTGTATGAACCAAATAAAATGGAGAGAGAGAGAGAAGAGTGTGTCAGCATTTGCAATATTCCACGGTAACGTGCACTTCCTCCTCCACATATTCCTATATGAAGAAAAAGGATAGAAGAAAAATGGATGCACAATAATACATTAGGTTTATTAGCTCCATGTAACTCTCTCCATTACCAACGACCATTCCCCCTGACTTACACCCACACACACACATAATACTGTTTCCACAGTTCAAGGAATAACCCGAGAGACGGTGAGAAATATAGACAGATACTCAGCAACTTTCCTTTATATCCCCCTCCCTTCCTCTCTCTCTCTCTCTCAATGTACATCTACACAAGAAGTAGAGGACTATGATGTGTCCATGTCGACACGTCCCCAGTCAGCTCCAGCTTCAACTCCAGCCACCCGCCAGTCCCAGTCAAAAAAAAAAAGGGAACAACAAGGGAGAAAGCAGGGAAAATGCTGAGAAATGTTGAAATCCCCTCCTCCTCTCAATGAAGATGATGTGTTCTGGAGTGTCTTTTACGTACAGGAAAAAGCAGAGCACTCTTCTCTCTCTCTCTTTCTCGTAGAGACCTTCGACTTTTCCTCCTTTACATCCCTCCACATTCCTCGACTGTCTGTATCCATGTGTAGTATAAGGGTACCTTTCCAACCCTCATTCCCTCCAGTAAGAGAGGCAGAAGAGACGAAGGAACAAGATGCTGTTACATATCTGTGATGTGCCAAGAATATTATGTTCCTCCTCTCTTCCCCTTCCTCCCTCTCCTCCATAACCCCCCGAACATCCTAATGGGCCTTGGGAATAGTATAAAAGAGTCTGTACACTAAAGCCGCCGAAAGAGAGTACATGTCGACAACATCCCCAGCTTACAAGTTGCAACCAGCCAGCAGCACACACACACACACACACAGCATCAGCACATCTGTATATACAAAATACAAGTACCTACACACACACAGGACAAAGTGTCGAGGTACAATGTGAAGCTATCCCTGTACTTCCTCCTCCTCTTCTACATTCACAGAGTCAAATGGATTTTGACATGTAGCGAAAAGCTTTCTCCTCACTTTATATGAGGGAGCCGAGATAGAGAGGGATAGAAATATACTTGCTCCCTTGTTGAAACACGCCAACAACCAACTTTTTTGAGGAGAAGGAAAGAGAATCTTCCCTCCTCCATGGAATAGAGCGAGAGAGAGAGAGGGATAGAGAGCATTGACTATGCAATGCATCCTCCCATCATCTCTCTCCATTCTCCTTCAAAAATGAGAGAGAGAGAGAGAAAATCCCGGATACACAATGTAAAGTACTTATACCTATCGTATGCGTGTGTGGTGTACAATAGTATACCATACTCCACACAACAAGTCGACAAGAACATGCTGTCTATCTCTTTACGTTTCGTGCGTGGATGTGTGTGTGTGTCTCCCCCTTCCAAAAACATTTCAGTTCGTCATGTACATTGCGTATTTTCACTTTCTACTCTCCTCTCCACCGACACTCGGCTCAGATTTCTCTAGAGACCTATATTCTTCTGTATGTACTTCCAGGACCACTGTGCCTCCTTCCCCTCTGCATGCACTGCACACCCCCTCCTCCTCCTCCCATCCTTCCTCCAGGCATCTTTAGTGACTGAGTCTCTTCTCCAGTCTAACTTGCTATTTTTTTCCGTGATGGGAGACACGAACGAAACTGAAGAGAAAAGAGAGGAGCTAAATTTACCTACACTCCTTCTCTTCCTCCCTCCCTCCACCCCCAAAGTATTATTATGAATACCCTGGGTACTTGTACAAAGCTAAAAATACGATCCTCTCTTGTCATATCCCTCCCTCCTTATTGTGTTGTGTACACACACACACACACACACACACAGGATGAGCTTACACTCTTCACCAAATTTCAATTCCGATTGATGCGTCTCCAAATAATAAATAAGTACGGATATACATTACCCTCACTCTCTCTCAGAGTGTCTACCATTTGTCTGTATGAGTGAAATTATTTTTTATGTACTCTCCTTCCCCATTCCTTTTTTACAAGAGGCAAGAGGATATACACATTCTGTGTCTGATACAATAATATTCCCTATGAGGCGACCCTCACACTCCTCCTTTTTATCCAAGTCGATATTTATTCAATATAGTCAAAAGAAAGGATCCTGACGGGGAAATTGGATTGAGACGAATGAATGGAAAGAGAATGGAGACAGGAAGAACTCCCAATCCAATCCTTGCAGAATCTCTTGGAGAAAATTCTTGGAATTGCAAGAGTAGAAGATCCATTGTATAATTACTACATAAAATTTGAGTTTTCTCCATCCTCCATTCCTCCTGAGCCTCGGTTTAGCCCGTCAAAGTCGGTGAATTAATACGTGGTGAAAATGGCTGACAAAGTGTCCGGAGTGATACATGTATAGATTTAGATGCAAGATAGATATACAAACATGGAGGAATGGAGGATGGAGAAAGATAGGGAATGGTGACAGATTCACTTGGCGATAAATACTCAAAGACAGACTACCACAATTCTGAATCTGCCGCTCCCTTTGACTAAACCAGCTTTCCCTTCTCTCTCCTCCTCCTCATCCATGATGGCATGGAGAAATAACGAGCTGCTCCTCAAGTTTTGAGGTACAAGGGGCAGAAGGAAAGTGACTGGAGGAGGAATTCTGAAGTGAAACACACACATAACTCCTTTGATCATACAGTATTGATTTTGTAATAAAATATGATAGGCAAAGATCTTACGGAGGAGGAAAAGCAAGTTCTAAATTGATCCCGATTTTACATATTATATCTTTTCCTCAATTCCTCCGCCTCAGCCCAAGTCTTGGCCACAAAAACCCAAACCCTGCTGGCTAAGTAAGTCACGCTAGAGAGAGAGAGAGAGAGAGTATATAAACCAGGAAAGTGATGCGGCTTGCTAGGGTATCACACACACACACACACACTCATACTTATTCCTTTTCCCGGCTCAGTTTTCAGTCTCTATTGCTACAATTTCACATATACACACAACTGTCTCTTCTCCTTTCCCTACGTCTCCTCATTTTGACTTTCTCCTGCTCTTCCTTCTCCGCACCCGAAAACTTTCCTTTGTTTTTGTCTTTGACGGAGTCGGGGTCTCTGGACTCTCTCTCCTTCCCCGGGAAAGGAGAAAGAAGAGAGAGAGAAAATTCTGTATTCTGTATGCATGGGTGGGGTGCGTGTGTGGTGTACTTCATCATTAGATTACATTAGACTCTACCCTAGACTTTCTCTTCTCTCTCACTCTCCCTGTACGTGTGTCTTCTCTCTCTCTCTCTCGTTTCAGACTTGAGGGAGAGGACTTTTGGAAAGTTTCATGGGAAAATTCCCTCCACAATTTTTCAATCCTTGACAGAATCATGAAAAATTGCCTGGGCTCTCCCTGACACATTTCCCTTTTACCCGGATTCTCCTCTCTTTCCTCTTCTCTTACGAGTAGAGGAACTGCGGCAAACCACTTCAAGGAGCAATGCACTGTCCGCCATCCACATATGAAAACACAAGGAGAAATTTCCTTGGGAAAAATAACGGCGATATTAAATCCATGCATTATTATTTACCATGTGTGTGTCTCTCTCTTCGTCCTAGAATATCATCAACCATGGAACATTACATCTGGTCAAATTCGCAAAAAAAAAAATTCGTCAATGACATGTCATCCATACTAACGAGAGAGAGAGAGAGAGAGAGCATTTAATGACATCATCATGCAGAAGCAGAACAGAGGAGGATGTATGGAGGAGACAGCTTTATCTTTTACATCATATCAAGTTCATTGTCTCTAGTCACTCAAAATCTCCTCCACAAGATAAATTGCATCCCCAACTTTTAAGAGTCACTAATTTCCAGGAGAGAGAGAGAATATTATTCAAATGATGATATGGTAATTTTTAATGACTCTAGTCTCTCTATGTGTGTGTGTGATATAAAACGATCTTGACTCTCGAGACTTGTTCTTCCCGAAGAAGAGAAGAGACGAGACGGAGAAGGACAAGGTACTTACACAACCAAAAGTGGTTTTAATTCAGAGAAAATTTTAATTGAATTAAAATACTACTACTACTAGCACCACAAGGAGATGATGATTATTATTATGATTCTATATTTTTGCATATAAATTAAAAAATCCCCAAATCTCAAATCTAGTTCAACCCTCCCTCCTTCCCTCCATCCATCCCTAGCCCTAGCCATTGGATCATCAAACCAATGTTCCGGCTGTCCTTGCCATTTTCAAGAATAAATTATGGCCAGAGTCGCTAAACTGTACAGTGTACACACACTGCAGAAAATTACAAGGGATTACACAACATACATACAAAGTCGTAGAGAAAATGATAACTGCACAATCCTATATTAGTCAAAGTACAAGAAAAAAAATTCTGTACAACAATCTTTTTTTTCTCTTACCTGACTTCATCTTTCTCTTTTGTTGTTCAATCCTCAAACATAAATTCAAACTTGCCGATGATAATCAAATCAAAGAGAAGAAGAGAGAGAGAATGAAAAAATGTAAGAAAACTTCTCGGTGATCTTCTCCTTATACAAGTTGAATGAAATTGTCATAAAAAAACAAGAGCGTACACACACTCCCCCATTTGCATTTTCTTTCATCCCAATACAACATGCAAAATGTGTCTTCCCCCGAACACACACACCATGTGTGTGTGTGTGGACTTTGTGTTGAACGAGACACAGACACAAGAAACAAGAGCAGATAATCATAAAATCATGTTCATGATCATCGGAGAAGATGAAAGATGCAGCATGACTCGCTTTTGCCTTACCAAGGAATTTATGATCACCGCTTGCGCTTCTTTCCATGAGTCTCCACCAGAAAGAAGTACACAGCACCATATTCTGTATTAAAAATCCATGTGAGGAGAAGAGTCACTCGTGTGTGTGTGTAGAGAGAGAGAGAGGCTAGGGATATTGGTAGGCAAAGTCAAGTTTCCTAATTAAAAACCTGATTAAAAAGAACCAAGTTCCAATAAAAATAAAAACAACAACCACACGACGGTCCAGTCAAAATCAACTCTCCTAACTCATTTTCCATGTACACAACACACACACACTTGTTCTTGCCCTATCCCATCTCTCCCAGGTAGCTTCAGCCTCCACAAAATCCCGACTTCTCTCTCTCTCCCTCTCTCTGAATTCTTCATTGTCAAAGAGTATTCTTTGCCCAGAAAAACAACACTTTTTTTACGTATTAGTACATGTGGGCAGATAATGACTCCACTCAATTCCTCCTTTTTAATGAAAATTCAGGAGCGAGACCAACCAACATAGGAATACACACAACTTGATCGTGGTTAATTCTTAAGCTTATAGCCCAACATTTTTTATTAGCAACAACTCAGACTTGTCCTGAAAACCACAGACCAGACACACACATGATTCCTTAATATATATATTTATACACTGGGAAATCTTTTCTGATGGATGGATGGTTAATCAGCTCATCCCTTTCTTTATTTTATACACATGAATCTCAAATTCAATATAATATAATAAAATGCTAAGTGTACTAACTACCTACAATTTTATTTTCTACCGCCTCTCTACACACACACACACACACACACACAGAAAACACACGGAATAGAGAGAGAGAAGAGAAACCTGGATGATCATCATCTCTCCCCTTTTGCCTAATGCATAATTATTAAGTCAAATCAAGTCAATGGATGAACACAAAGTGGAAAAACTGCATAACAACTCCTTTTTTCATTTCAACTCTTAAATCACATCAACCAAAGCGAGAGAGAGAGAGACGGGGAGACGGTGTGTGTATGTAACCACACACAGTAGACTATATGTGTAGAGTTTACATTGGGAGTTGGGAAGAAGCAGACAAGAAAATAAGAAGCTTTTTCTATTACCCTCAGTTTATTTATAAGGAATTATGAATTATGAGGATGAATTATGCAGGGAACGATCCACTTGCAAACGTTTCTCTTCTCACAAAAAATAATAATATAATTTAGATACCACCCAAACACCGTCCACACAACACAACACTGGAACTCCACACACACACATGAGTAAGAGGATAGAACAGTAGAAGCAGAAGAAGGAGCCAAAGCTAACAAAAATTTTTGAACGATTAGATTATTAACTATTGGTCCATTAAAGGCAAAGTCAAGTCAAACCTATTGGTATTGCCACTGCCCGCCCGTCTCTTTCCAATTCTCAATTCTCCATCATAGATTAACTCTGTCCAGATACACTGGAAAACCTGTGTCCTTTACATGACTACGCTACAGTACACGTGTACATGTACACACGCCACACAAACACTCAGAAAGACAGACTGGGAGAGAGGGAAACTTGAATCAAGTTGATAATAACAATAAATAACGGCGTCACTTTAGCTCCCAGCTCAAAAAGAATTATGTAATAAAATGTATAGAGAATAAACTTTTCATAATAATCCATCTACTCGACCCACACACAATACACAATGGCCCAGGACAGTCTTAGCTTGTCTTGTGTGTACGAAATATTGTAATGCAAGAGATAAATCCACTCCCCCCATCTCAACACGCACAAGTTTAGTGCAGCATGCGGTGAAATTAAATAATAAAAAAAGTCTCCGTCATCACACTCCTTCCAGTCAACATTTTCAACAATCCTGTGCATCCTCAAAAAATATAGGAAACGACAAACTTGTATGTAAGAGAGAGAGAGAGAGAGGGAGAGGCTAAGAGCTAAATGAAATACACTGACAACAACAACACATTACGGAGTACACAGACAGAGAGTACAATGGTCACAAGTACTCACCGCTAACCCGACTTGGACAATGGACTCGGATTTTAAAACTTAACGTATAGCAAATGTTATACTAGTGTGTTTTATGACTCTTGGCTCTCAAGTACACATTTCAAAGGGGGAAAAAACATTACACACATTTCTTGTACTTTGTACACTCAACATCCATTACCCGCACACATAAATAATCGACAGACCCACCGTCTCATCTGACCAAACTGAACTACACTGGCCAAAAATTGAAAATTTCATTACACCGATCATTAGTAAAATTTGAAAATAGTGGGCGGGGAACAGTCGGTCCACTATACAAATATTAATACTCAAACTTCTAAAGACAAAAGGAAGTTTCATTAGGAAAGTGAATGTGTGTGTGTGTGTCCCACACTCATTTAAATTTCAACTCTTTTCGACGGTAGCCTAGGAAGACTTTTCCCCATGAGAATTGTCTTAGTTCTTTGTACTCAAGTGCTCACCCTACACACACACTCTCTAGTTAATGGTCCAATATAATTTTTCATAGGAATATCTACTAGTTAGTCATCCTAAGGAAAAGACTACAGAAAAACCAGTATCCATCCCACCGACAGTAAAATAACCGGAGAGAGAAAGAGAGAGAGGAAGAAAAAAATTTGAAAAAACTATTACAAGAACAACAACATAAATGCCTAATTGAGCAAGTTAACTTAAGACTCTCTCTCTCCGCTCTTCTATGTGTGTGTGTCCCGCTTTTCCCCCTGTACAGTGTAGTTGTAGTATGTGTACTCGTTTTTAAATTCCCCCATGGCGGCAATGACTGGGTACAATGAAAAGCCCTTAAGAACCTCGTTAAGACTGACATCATGAACACACAAAGGCTTCAACTCCAAAAACAAACCAAATATACTGAGTCAACAACACACACCAAGTTCACTAGTGAGTGTACAGTACAAACTTAAAAATTTGAATTACATTACACATTACCCATTGCTTGCGCATATCTTTTCTAAACAAGTCTCACTTCCTCCACACACACACACACACACACACACACACACACACACACAGCCAGAACAGACAGACCGGAATTCGACTTGACTTTCTGGCTCTGGTTCTACATTACCCGTCTTCCAAACACACATACACACACACACAGATTCTCTACATAGCGTATAATATCCCGTGTAAAAAGTAAATAAACTCCTACAAAATGGTATAATGTACACACTTTGTAAGGGAAGAACCTTCACCGAAATTTTCTCCAGTAGACACACGTAGTGTCTACATCATAAATTTGTATCATCTCTATGAAAAATCATTATTAGACGGGGAAAAACTGAACAGCACCCCCCGTAGATCTTTTTCTTAAAAGAGAGAGAGAAGAGTTCTAGGTTTCTCAATTGCTAAAAACAAATATTCCGGTTTCAACCCTTCTCCCTCCTCCTACCATTCTCCGTTTCCTTCACAGCCTTTTTCCTTCCCCTATATCATACATTTTTTTATAGGAAAAAAAAACCTCGTCCTCCACATTCTATTGCTACATCAACGTCTTGAAAATAACTTCGGCACAGTCACACTCTCCCTTCCTCCTCCTTCTTCTCCACAAAGGACAGAACCCCCTTCAAAGATTAAGAAAACACACAACACAACACACATGTCAAGGGTCTGCGAAGAATCCTGTATATATTGTACAATAATAATAATCATCATATAGAAAATCCTTAACTCTGGCACGATCAAATTATTACATTTTTATTGTATATCTCCTCCACACTAATACCACCCATTACAATCTGTACACATTATACGTAGTCTCTCTCTGCACTGTGTAGGGAAAGACAAATGGAAATCCACACACACGCACATACACAGCCTGCCTGGATAGAGTCCGAGAGTAAAAAAAGGAAGAGAGTTTGGGCCAACTATTTTTCCCCTCTCGTCCACAATGAAACCTTTAGCTCATTCCTCACTTGACAGTTGGATGAATTCCTTCAATGACCCATGGAGATGCTTTTGTATTATCCCATACCATTTCCCTCTCCCTCTCTATCCTCTCCATCCACTTGAGTACAAACTCTTGAAACAACACACACACACAACAAAAACTGACCAACCATTCCCATTGAAAAAAATTATAAATAAATCCCTATACCCACACAACACATGCACACAAACTTTTACTTTGAGAGCCATGTATTATACTTCCCTATGTGTGTGAGAAGCAAAGGTACTTGAACACAACTGTATAATGTAATGTAAATTAAATTTTTCTATATTTTAACCCTCTCATTTAAAAGGAAGAGACCTTACAAACCCACAGAAATCCAATTCAAATGCAGTATCATCATATATAAGAAGAGTGTGTATAATATGAAATTCTCTTGAACAGATCCGCTTCATCCCTTTCCACTTGGACATGGTTAAGAACGATTAAAAATCTTCCCTGCTCCACACACACACACACACACAGTCACAACCTACATATAAAATATACAACATACCTGCACACACACAAGCATTATGTAAAGAGTCAGAGACAAATTGTATGAGTTAGAGGCAGAGGTAGAGAGGCACAAGCACAAGGGCGAGCATTACGGAGTGAAAGCAAATCATTTTTTGGTTTGTGGAGTGAGGAGGGGGTCAGAAATGATTATTATTATGAATTCAATGCATACACACACAGCACTATCTCTCTCTCTCTCTCTCGTATTTTCTGCCCACACCCACCTCCTCATTTGCATTGGTAATCAGAGTGGACTAATGAGTAAATAAATTCTCACAAAAAAAATCTCTCTCTCTTTCAGAGGTCTTTGTATCAAAACTTTGTCTTGTTGTTCCTCACACACTTTTGTCTTCATCCTATATATAGTACAGTGTACAGTACATGCAAGTGTATGTGTGTACAATTATTCCGTGACCGTCTTTGACTTGTACATTGCACAATGATTCCTTTTCAATATCCCCTTTTGACACTGTACACCCCACTTCTTGTATCATTAGACTGGGCCGACAGTCTTTTGGGAATCTTGAACAACGCGTCAATGCATCTCGTACCATGAGAAATTCTCATTGAGAATTCATCTCAAATTAAATTCCTGATCAAATCTCTCTCTCTCCATTTATCCTTCCCATCTGTATTTACCCCCATGTTGATGTAACAACTCCTTTAAAATCCTTATCATCAAGTGGCAGTCAAAGTCGGAAACTTTTTAATAATTATTATTGTACTCACTTTCTCCTCAGGGATACACACAAAAAACCGCTCCATATGTCATTCTCTTTCAATTTTCCTGGGACTCTGTTCATAATGAGTCAAGAAGAGAAAAATTTCCCAAAAAATTCAATTCAGACATTAATTGTGCAATGAAAAACTTATATTATGCAAAATAAAATTCTTCTTTTCCACAATGACAAGAATGAAAAAAATTTGCATTGTACACACTGTCAAAAAAAATGTTTGGGATTTATGTGGAGAGTGCCTGACCTGGCCACTAGCTAAAAAGATACTCTCTCTCCTACACACATATACTCTCTCTCTTTGTGTGTGTGTCTTCATTTGAGCATTATTTAATTACCTCGTACATTAGTCCCTGTGTTCTGTCCACCGACGGGAAAAAAACAATGAACAATTATGAATGCACATCACTCTCTTTTCTCTTTTGTGCCTGCCTGTATACTACAGTGTGTAGTTCTTTAACCCAGGGATCCTCTCTACTTTGGATGAGGATGACGCGGACGGGATTACGCGATTACAATCCACACTGACCTGATCATGCTCATCAATTGTACAATACAATACAATGTAGAGAGGAAGAATAAAGGTGCGACGGAGAGGACGAGAATAAAGAAGATGCTGCTGCAGCATTAATTAGCATTCCATTTCAAATGCAAAATCACAAAAAACGGCATGTAACCAGGAGCACAGCGTGCATTCATAATCAATGAGAAGAGAGAGAGAAAAACTCCTTCCTCGACCACACTCACCGTCACATAAATCTGTTTCTGTTTTTTATAAAAAAAAAAAATCTCCCCCAAAATGTATACACACTATCAGAGGGAGAGAGTGAGAGTTAAAACTTCAACTGTCTTACCTGATGTGTAATGATTCTCAAAATCCTCCTTGTAACAGACAGAGCATCAAACACCTGTAACACACATAAAAAACAGAAGACACAAATTAGGATTAAAGTTAAATTTGAATTTAGAGCTGGAGCTTGTAAAAATTATTGTTCGTCTACTCATGTATTATTTTAGCCTTTTTGGCTAAAACCAAAGGCCTTTTTTCGTCGGATTTAAAGACTGGAGAGAAAAATACATACATACAAATACATAGCAGCGTGTGAGGTACGCTGTAACTTTCCCCCTTTAAAAAACAAATGGTGATTCTAGTGTAAAATCAATAGACTAATGTTCTTCCTTCCTCAAGTCCGCTTTTACTCTCCCGTTTTTGTTTGTATCCCCATACTCACACACACACACAGCAGACACACAAGTGTGTGGGTGGTGGTGTGTGTGTGTGTGGGTATTTACCCCAATGATGTGAAATAATATCAAAATACTGTTTCTCCCTACGTTTACACTTGTAGACCGTGTAATTCCCATCTGAGTCTCTCTGTGTATGTCTGCCTGTTGTGTTTGTTTCTCTCTCTCTCTCCCCATTTCCCCATTACTGCGCTATTACCTATTCTCCTCCATTTGGAAGAGAGACACACGGGGAAATATATACGACTGTTCAGCGTGTGTCTGTGTAGTGTACTCTTACCGCCTCCTCTCCTCAATTCCGTTTTTGTAATGCCGTTAGATGCGTAAAGACATTAAACCAATGTAATGTAAAAAGATCTACGGGTTTTTCCTTTGGCACGAATTACACCTTCGTGGCTATCAACATTGCACCGCGCTTCACCACCCCCACCACACACACACACTCATCCACCCCACACAACAGACAAAGTTAAATGCGAAATCGAAGACTTGACAGCCGTGGTTATGGAATACAAAAAAATGTACAAACCCTCCACACAGGAAAAATACCGTCTTCCCACTGTCTACTTTATCTCCGGCCAAACCCATGGAACACAGATGGGAATTGCCCCATCGATATAAAATCATGACTTCCAATAAATCACAGATCGAACCATTCAAAATGTGAACATTCACTACAAAAAATTATCAAATTTTAAGCGAAACCTACTTCAATTATTACAAAAGTTCAAAATAATTTTTCAAACTGAATATCTTTTAAACACAATTCAAGTCGCATTAAGATGAATGATGGATCCCTTCCCTCTCCCTCAAACATGGAAACCGAAAATGGGAGGCAGACACAGAAAGAGTGTGAAAAGCCTTTATCTCCAATCTCTCACAAAAATCCCGGCCTCTTCACACACACACACACAAGAACGGCACGCGTTGCCCAGGACGACAAGGAGAGATTTTTCTCTCTCCTTTTTCCTTGCGACACTTTATTCTTCCCAAGATTGACTTTTTTCGCCTGTTCGTGTACCCAAGGAATAAGGAAGAAGAGAAGGAGGAAACCCAACTCGAGTTGATTGGCATTTACTGGAAACGTCTTTTGGGAAATGAAGGGTGGAGGAGTAGAAGTAGACTGTGGTGTGTGTGTGTGCCTGTAGAGGAAATAGCAAAGTGAAGCAAGAGGACGAAAGAGGGAAGAAATCCACACACACACACACATCCTCCGGCCGTTTACCGTTTCAGTCTCACATTTCCAAGTGTCGACTTGTCAACTGTTATTGTTGTTCGTGGTGCGTGGAAGACAAGCTTCTTTTTTTCCTGGAAGAGTAAGATGAGGAAGAGGAGGGTAAGAGTGCCTTGTACAATATATAGATTTATCAGATTTTTCCTTCTCTCTCCCTCCCTCCCGCTACACTTTCTAGGGATGCTGTCACTGACCTCAATCCGATTCCACTGTGTAAAGGAAAGAGGACAAAAAAATGGTTTTTTTTCAGTTCAATTTCCATCTCCTCCCTTTTTGGTACAACCCGTCTAGAGAGAGACTGTGTGTGCTTGAACCGAAACTCAATGTTTCAATAGAAGGGAAAAGATTTGAAGATAAAAATACACACTCACACATTTTTGCACACCCTGTATCCTTCCCTCTTTTCTCAGTCCTGGAAGGCCGGGGATTTTCCCCTATCTGAAAATACTTCTGTCAATAATTTGAGAGACACTTGATCGAGTGGAGGTAATTGAACTAAATCCGTTCAACATAGAAAGAGAGGGGAGAAAGATAAGAGGTTCACCCATCAGCGGAACAGAATAACAGATGATGAAGACATATTAAATTAATTCTGGGAGTTTGTTTGGGACTCTTGGAAAATCCTCCTCCTCCTCCAACTTATTCTTATATTACAGGTCCTCCTCCTTTTCGAGGAGGGAATTTTTCTCCAAAAACCTTTTTGTTTTCTTTCCATATGCCCTCTTCTCCATCCCCCTCCAGTCTGAGATTCCCAAACGTTGCAAATCTTTTCTAATTCGCAAACATAGACTATCTCCTCCTCATCCCCTCCATGTCTTCACAAGGAGGAAAAGACTCGAGAGGGAAAATAAAGAACTTGAAGATGAGTCCAAAGTTAAGAGACATCCCCTCTTTCACCTTCTACGAAAAACCTCCTCACACACATACACACACACACTGTCTTTTAGTTTGGCCAAACTTTTCGTCACTCGATGAGCTTCATCCTCTCTCTACTAGAGTCTCTAGGATTATCAGCTCATAGTTAAGACGCGTGTCTGGACAAGAGAGAGAGAGAGAGAGCGACCGGATGAAATAATATTGCTTATTCACTATATGCATGTAAACTTCAATTACTGTCCCCTCCTCCCTCTTCATTCTCATTACTTTTCATTTCTTCCGGGCTCTATACCTGTTGTTGTTACGTGCATAACCCCCCCTAAAATAAGCCCTCTCTCTAATATTTTCACAGTGTACAGAATTCCTCTCTTTTTCGAGGATCCAGAACAGCCGAAAGGGTAACGTGCTAATTGTGAGTGTAGAGGGAGAGATGGAGAAAGGGAGACAAGCTCAAGTTCCAGTAATCCTATACCTTCCTCTTCCTCCCCTGGAAAAACAACTCACGCCATCCAATTCAAACTAATTTAATTAAAACAAATTTCCTTCTCCCCCCTCACACACCATAGACACACAGTACAGTTACAGCTCCTTCGTTAATCATAGTTAATACATGATATGGAATATTCTCCAGTCATAATAAGTCTGGACGAAACATGGAGAAGTGAGAGAAACCTCAAATTGCATTAATCAGCATACAACCATTTCCCGTCCTATTCCCGTTCCATGTTAAATACAATATCTCTCTCTCTCATTTTTAGAATACTCAACGCTCCGAATTCTCATGTTAATCATACAAAAAAAAAGTTTGGGCAACACATAGCACACACACACAGTCAGTGTAATACAATAGCCACTCTGGTTTTAATTTCTTCTAGTTTATTTAAATCTGATACTCTCTCCCTCCTCCACACTTTACATTCCTCGCTGTTCCATTCTATCCGGGATTTTCACACTCTGGAAATAAAATCCCCCGTTTTTTTTATTATCTATCAACTCCCACCAAGAACCAACGCCTAGACACACACGTACAAAAGATATAGTCACAATTTGTCCGGATTTTTGCACAAAAATTAAAATGGTCCATGAAGAAAAAAACTAACGAAGGGACATAAACAACATAAAGTATAACTGGAGGAAATTCTTCCTCCTCCTCAATATATTTTCATCTTGAAGATGAGAAAGACAGAACGGTTAATGTGGTTGTTGCCAAGTAGAAGACATAACGACTCTCCTTTTTTCTTTCTCCCCTTTTCCTTTCTCCAGTTCTCCAGTTCTCTACTCTTTTCCTCTTCCTCGTTCCGTCATAGATATTGTCTTGGTCATATGATATGATACGAGTCATTTCCATTAATAAATATATACACAATCGTCTATACCACACCCACACTCATTCGCAACCACTATAAGAGGCTTAAAGAGAAAGGAGAGAGAAAAACAACTTATGACTTTCCACATTGAATCTCCCCCTTTGTTTCTCTCTCTCTCTATGTGTGTGTGTGGTAGCCACACTCAAACTGTCTATGCTCCGCTTCAACACCACGAAAAAGAGAGAAAAACCTAGGGAAACCCACGGCCCAGTGACTAACGGAAGACCACGGAAAAGAGAGAGAGAGAGAGACGGCAATTTCACCAATGCTCCGTCTTCTCCTTCATCTTCATTTAATCGTGCACCACACACACACACACGACTATCCACTTCCTGCTTAATACTTGCTCCAGTGGCAACAAGAAGTTGGCAGAGTATACACCATACACACACGTACACATAATAGTAGGAGTCTCGGTTATTCTTTCTCCTCTCCGAATACTTTTTTATACTTTATAACCCTCCCTCTTTTTCTCCCTCTTTTGTCTTCTTCCTCTCTTAAGCTCTCAGTTCATTTTCGTTAGAAAATTTTTTTTTCCTTTCTTCCCTCCAGCATTTCCCTACATCCTTCCCTCTCGTCTCATCCTCTTCATTCTCCATCATAATCCTCCTTTTACTTTACACGCACGCACAACCTACCACCCACCCCTCATCATCCTCATCTTGTGTCTTTGTACTCCCGACTAATTACCTCGAGAATTAAATAAGGCACAAACGACTCTCACTCTCTTTCTCTCTCTCTCTTTACTTACAATTTAAGAGGGAAACTTAAAGCCGTTCATCTCCCCCTTAAGCAGCTCCCTGTGTGGTGTGTGTCTGTATACACTGCACACAAATTCAAAAAAAATCCTAATACCATTTGTACACGTAATCACACACACACACACACCACAGTCAATGAACCAATAGAAAACATCCAGAAAGTTTGGACCATAAAAAGTATGGCGAAAAATAAGTTCCACACACACGCTCTCCCCTCTCCTCTCTATTTTTTATCCATTCTCCAGTGAGAACGCTCACATTAGAATTTCCGAGAATTGCAAAAAAAAGTCATATAAATATACATGTTTGTCGAACACACACACACACCATATGCACACACGACACATCCGTATTCACACACACATGTGTGTGTGACAGTTTCAAGAAGAGCAATGCCATACTTTTCTTTATTCCCCCAAGGAGACATTTCCAACTCTTCCCTCCCCTCCCTCTCTCTCTCTATGTGTGTTTGTGTGTCTCCACACTTTGACTTTGTGAACATGTGTGTGTGTGTGTGCACGCTCAACATTCACAGAATTGGGTCTTCACCGAAGTCTGACTCTCTTCTTTTCCGGAAAAAAAAATTTGGATCCGCATCTGAGGACTTTTCGGAAAAACTTTGAAACAGTCGTCTCGTCCGTCCGACGACTAAGTAAGTATCCCTGTCTCCTCCCTACACACACACACACGAAAAGAAAAGGATGGAGAATTTTTGTAGGGAGTCAAGAAAAAGAGGGAAAGAATGTAGGCCAGGGCCAAACTGTCTAATTCAATTCTTTAATGTAAGAGTTGGAGACTGGCGAGTTAATTCGAAAAACTTTTTCAACAGACAATTAAATTATCTCTCATTGTTTATTCTTATTCTCTTCAGCCGAAAATGGGATTGTGCACTCCACTGTCTTGCGTGTGTGTGTATGTTGTGTATGTGTGTTGAAAGAGTCTGTCCTATCTCTCTTTGTTTAGTCGGTAGAGCAGGGAGTGTGGAAATAATAAATAAAACAAACGAAGGAAGCACTTCCCATCAAAAGAGCCCTTCTCTCATTCCTCTTCACTCGGAAAGATGAAAAATGATGTTCACACACACACATCCACGTACACACATATGACATACACGTATATAGATGAGAAAAGAGAGGGAGGAAAAAGAAAATGAGGAGTTGGCATAAAATCTGCAAATAAAATTCCCTCGAGGCCCGTCCGTCTCACATTTATTTTCGCAACTGTCGTGTCATGTGTCCGTGATGTGCGTGAGTCATCCCTGCACACACACAGGCTTGTACATCGTTACATGAGAAGAAGGGAGAGTGTGTGTGTGTGTCAAAGGTTGCTTTGCGAATTTTGAATTTTCTTGATCTCGTCCCGACTAGAGGGACAGATGGAAAGGTTTGAAGTTGATGCATAATAGATGGAAAATAAATGTTTTTTCTCTTATTCCATTCCACTCTCTCTCTCTTCTCAACTTTCTCTCAGAGAGAAAAAGGAGAGAGAGAGTTGTCCTAGGCGGATCGTCCAAGCCCAAGGGACTGACGAGACGATGACTACAACACAATTGAATAGAATAAAATGGAAGAGAGACTCAGACACGGTCTTGAATGACGTATTTACTTGTGTATTTCATTTCCAGACCATCCATCTTCCCCTTCCCTTTCTTCCGTGTGCGTGAAATGAGTGTGTGAGTGTGTCTGGTGTTCTCACACTATACAGTGTAAAACTGTACACCGTAAAAGTTCAATTAAAACGAAAATGAAGAATTATGAGGTAACTGGTATGACGTAGGTCAAAGGATAAAAGCATCTTCATTTCCCATCATGGTATCATGTTATAAGCAGAAATAAATTCAACCTTCATTTATTTTTTAAGGTCACAGCTTTCCAGGAATTCAAATTGACCTTTTACGGTAGACCAGGAAGGGAATACAAAGTGTGCCTGGTTGTAATGACAAGTTAGCCTAGCCTTAACTTTAATCTTGTTCCTCCTATATTTTGCTCCATTTATTGTCACTCACCTTATTCCCTTTCAGAGACGGAGAAAGTCCGGGAGGAAGACAAGGAAAGTATTTCCGTACTTTCTCTTCCAGGTACACAAATAAATAACAGGAATAGTTCAATGTGGCATGTACATAATTACAAAATCATAGACTCAACTGAAGGCCACTTCCAAGTAACTCACGACTAGACACATTGAAAGGTCATGGCACACATTCTCCGAAAACTGAAGTGTTCGTCGTTTGTGTAACTGAACTTTCTCCTCAGCTGCATACTTTCCCAACGAAAAAATTCGTGTTCCAAATTCTTTAAAATATAGTAAACAGAAGATTGTGCTGCCTAGTTGCATCATCGCATTCTAACCCAAATGATGAGTCGATCATTACTAATGCATTGCATTAATTTCCAGAATTTTCTCCCTGCGTGTGTCTGTTCACTATGTTCTGCAAGAGGAGTGGTGGAAGAGGGTGTCTAACACGTTTGAGGGAGAAAGGAGAGAGGAAGCCTTCGCATCATTCTTTGAATCTTTTATGAATTTCTCCCCTCCCAAAAGAAAAGAGACAGGACTACAACTTGTAAAATGAACACATGTGTATTTCCTTAAATACTTCTCCTTGCCTGATTTCATTTCTCCCTATTACTTATGAATGGAATAAGCTGTTGCTGGTCTAATGTTCCTCCTCTAAAAAATATGATCATTTTTAAACACCTACGCTTTATCTAACGACGTTTGGAACTTGTGAATTGAAACATGATTCAACTAGGGCACTCAAAATACGGAAAATTGGGATGTAATTAAATAAACAAAGCAAACAATTAAAATAAATCTGAAAATTGTACATAATAAACATAAATTGAGATGGTGAGGAAAATCAGAGAGCAGAAGATTGTTGATTCAAATGAATCCCATCTTCATCTTCCTCGTATAAGAACACTCTACCTGTGACAATATATTAAGAGAGTTGATACCCGAGAAGACAGTGTTAATGAAAGTGTTCCTAATCTCTATCTCTCTTTTTCAAACACACACAAATCGGAATGAAATGGGAAATGCTACATCCATAGCATTAAGAAATAGGCAACCTGACTTCCGTCCAAACAAAAACAAGTGAATTACCCTCAGAACATTTGTGAAGGCTTAAGACCTTTACACACTAAGCACACAGAATACTCTGTATACATATGTATTTACAACGTGTGTGCACATTAAGGCATCCACATTTCAGCTCATTTTCCTCTTGGTTTCCTGCCATCGTCAACGAAGAAGAAGTTGAGAGAGATGCTCCCCTGCATTCAAGACGATCCCAGTCTCTCTCTCTCTCTCTCATGTATAGGTAAAGACCTTTAACGTGTGTGGCATATAGTCCGCCAGCTTGGCCATTCTATACCCTTCGTATCGTACACTGGAGAGAGAGAGTGTGTGTGTGTGAGGGAAGAAGCGCCGACTCCGGAAAACACTTTCTCATTAGCGGGCCCCACACCATTAAATATTCATTTAAATTAGGGACCATTATCTTCTAAATAATACCTTTGGGAGGGCACAATTATTATTGTCCCTCCACTTCCTCCCCCCCCCCCCCCGTGTAACTTGAAACTAATGACTTTGCATTCACCTCTTCCCTTCTTCTTCAACAGTCCATAAGTACCCTATATAGACTAGACACACACATCCTCCCTCACCCTATCCGTGTGTCTCTATCTACATGGAGACATTTGAGCGGGAGAGACGCTCCATGCTTATGCAAAAGACAAGTGTCTAGATAAAAACCAGTCAGTCTCACACACACACGCATCCAGTTCCCACTTCCCAACTACACACACACACTGTCACGAGGGAATGCTAACACAGGGAAGAAAAGGAGTAATTCCGGAATAAAAGGTCAATCTCAATTTAAATATTGAGTCAAAGTTAAAAGCAGAGATACGGAGTCGGCGTAGGCTGGATGGGTTAATGTAACACCATCTCTTTCTCTCTCTCCAGGAGAGAGAAAGAGAGTCATAGCTGAAGGCAATGGCAATTACTAGAGCTAACTACTTTTGACTACCTCGTCCTTCCCTTCTTCAAGCTTTCAAGTCCTCTCTACAGTTAAAAAGTCGAAGGAACCCCACTTGACACGACTCTTTAAAAACGGAGGTAGAACGAGAGATTGACCCAAGGCATTTCATTTAAATCCGAGGTTTCTCCTCCCAACTACAAATTAAGTTTCTTTTTTTGAAAAAAAAATTATTATTAAAAACACATTTCCTCAGTTACAGTACAGTTAAATGGCCTCCTGGATGTTCCAAACTCATTAATTGAAATTCAAATCATAGCCGGACAGACAAACATCAATATGGTCAATCATCTACACACAGTGTAGACTGTACATTTGTAGCGTGCGTGTGTGTGTGTAGCTACATACATAACTGGGATCATCCAATCTACAATCTAAATACAAATTTAATTCCTTCAACCATCCATCCATCTAATCCTGTAATCATTGAGGTAATTGTGAAAAGATCATTCTCTCTTACCTCTCTCTCTAACTGTAAAAGACACAAGAACAGTAGAACAACAACAACAATTGGATACTCCTCTGATTAGATTAGATCATCGATGAAATCATGAGATATATTCAATCATTTTGTCTTTAGCCTCTGGACACTCAAAACAACAGCACACAATAGGTTCTGCCTCTGTTTCCTAACCAAAATGGAAGGAAGGGAAAAAAACATGGGCATGACAGCCACGCAATAAAAGGCAATGTGTTCTGTATCACACACATACACACACACACACACCATTTAGAACAAGGAAAAGTTTAACACAATTACACAATTATAACTCAGATTACATATCAACCCTCTGGTACTCAGGTACGACGGAAGTGTTGACTAATTGTAGGGGGCCTGGGTCACCAGGTCACGACGCATGAACATTTAAAGTGCTCCAAAAAGAAAAGACACACCGCGCCATCTCTTTACTCTATCACGCACAACGCTTCCCTCCTCCTCCTCCTCAGTGTGTCTTTTCATCTTGGTCACAGCAAGTGTGAATTTAAGCGTGCTCCCAGAAAACCTGTTTATCGGATCGGTTTTTTCGTTCAAGTGTTTATGAATAGTCGCCCACCCTCCCCTGACGTCACTTCTCGACAGAGGTAAGCAAATTTTTGCAATTTTCATTTATAGTGGGCTGGTAATTAGGACATTTTAGAATCGTTTTCTGGGGATTTTTCCTACGTATGCATACGTGTATATTCCTTGGCGGACCGGCGGCACGATGTGCTTTTGACCGGTTCTCGCCCAAACCATTCGTAGAATCGGTTTGATCATTACAGATTAAAGTCCCTAGATGTGTACGGCGTTCCATGGGCACAATTAATTCATTTTAAAGGCACGATGTGTCTTTATAAATAATCTGCTGCAAATCAAGTTTCTAAGATAAAGATTTTTTATTTCACGCAACATTCTAAGAGAATCAAAGGCGAGAGCAAATATTATGGGGAGAAATGCCAAGGCAAACGCAGTAGTGGAGGAGCAGAATGTCGAGTCTCAAGTGGGATTTGGTTTAATTTCCCAGCAATTGTCATCCCTGACTAGTACAGTTGGTACTCAACGTAAGTTAAATTACGTATTTTTATGGAATCAATACGTTATTAAAAGGAAATGTTGAGCTTTTACATACTATGCTATAGTATGTATATTATGTATACAGGATGTATATATACGTTGTGTATCTAGGTGTGCACTATATATATATATGTATTATATATATTTCAGAGGAAACTATTAACTCTCTCACTGGATTAATGAAAGCTCAGGCCGAGGGACTCACAATTTAAATGAATGTAGTAGGGAATGGGAACACAGATCCTTCACTTGGTCAACAAGAGAATGTAGATGTCAGTCCTCCTGAGTCAGGCGAGTCCCCCTTTGACTGTCTCATGTCGGGATTTGAAGCTGAAGTACCCAATATAGAACAAATAGGTCAGTATGATGACGAGTGTGTGGTGGTGATGGACGAGTTATTTGATTCCAATAATCAAAAATCAACATGTGGCCCTCTAATTCATGCCAAGATTGCCGACTCATTCTCCCGTCTTTCTTATCAACAATTCACGAAGGAAGATTTAGACAAATTAAGAGAAGCGTACTCAGTCCCTGAGAACTGTAAGACATTAGGAGTCCCTCGTGTCAACCCATAAGTGTGGACACATCTGAATCAAAAAAGGAAGGCATCCGAGAATAAGTTACAGTATGTACAGTCATTATTTTCTCGGTCTCTTGTTGCCCAGTGCCAGGTAGCAACCACAGTGTACAAGCTTGGCTCAGAGAAGAAGTTGTCAAAGGAGAATATGTCAAATATTTTGAAGCCTCTTATGTATTCAGCGACTTGTGTGGGTGCTGTTTCTCATGACTTGAGTTTGAAACGACATCCATGCTTGAAGATCCACAACCCTTTATTGCCTCCTTTGTGTTCCAGCTCTGTCCCAATCACCCAATTTCTCTTCAGAGATAATTTTGATGCCGACTCCAAGTCAGCAAAGGCAGCCGCCCAGCTTATCAAACCGGACATTCAGAACCCACCAAGGGGTGGTGGTAAGAAATATCATCCCCATCCGAAGCCCGGGGGTACAACAGGTCAAAGCATCACATCAAACCAAAAGTCAAGTAGCCAACGCGGAGGCAGAGGTCGCGGTCAGGGAAACTTCCGAGGCCGGTTCCAAGGGACGAACCGGCAATAAGTATTGTATGCTAATCTCATAATAATAGTAATAATAATAATAGTAGTAATAGTAGTCTCAGCATTACTGGTAGCGGTAATAGTACTTATAGTCACACAACACATGAGTCTTATGCTGGTCAGTTGAAGTATTAAATTGAGAGGTGGAGATTCATTACAAATGACCCATTTATTTTACATATAGTTGAAGGTTATAACATACCCTTCACCACCATCCCGTTTCAATCGAAAGAACCAAGTCCTCGTTTTAGTAAGACGGAGGAAACATTAATTGATGAATGTTTAGCTAGACTATTGGATATAGGGACTGTTGAAGAGGCTACAGAAGTGGATGTTCAATTTATATCGCGTATATTTACAGTACCCAATTTGGATGGTACCCATAGACTTATTCTTAACTTGAAAAAATTAAATAATTTTATTGATCCTGAACATTTTATGTTGGAGGATCATCGTGCGGTATTTAATATTTAATATTACAATTGCTTTATGGGCACAATAGACTTCAAAAATGCATTTCATCTGATTTCAATTCACAAGTCTGGTCGAGTTTATCTGCGGTTTAGGTATAAAGGAAAGTTATATCAATACTGCTGTCTACCTTTTGGATTGTCATTAGCCCCTTATGTATTTCCAAAGTTGATGAAGCCTGTTGTTGCGTACTTACGTCTTAAGGGTCACATCCTTGTAATATACTTGGACTTACTTATTTGTGCAACTACTGATAGTCAGTGTCGAGCCTCAATACAATTCAGTCTTGAATTTTTACAATTTCTGGGATTTATCATCAACTTCAGATGATCTGTTCTCAATCCTAGCACAAGTTTTAAGTATCTGGGATTCATTTTTAATACGGATAGTTGACCAATTACCTAAACAGATAATAAGAAAGATAAGATACTTTCATTATGTAATGACATCTTAGGGAAGGCTGAGCTGAAGGTACAAACATTAGCTGAATTTATAGGTAATCTCATTTCAGGTTGTCCAGCTATCCGATATGGCATGCTCTATACTAGACAACTAGAGAGTGAGAAGGCGTTAGCTTTATTTAAACATGGTGGTGATTTCACTAGTACATTGCAGTTGTCGGATACTGCTAGGTCGGATATATTATGGTGGAAGTCTCACATCACCTATGGTAGTAATAATATTCCGTTTGACACGTACGATGTTGTACTAACAACTGATGCATCCCTCACTGGTTGGGGAGGGCATGCAAGTAAACGTAAGACAAGAGAACATTGGAGTATAGTTGAGCAGTCCCACCATATAAATGCTTTAGAATTATTGGCAATATTTTATTCTTTGAGGTCGTTCCGAGATGAAGTTACTAATAAGCAAGTATTATTCAGAGTTGATAGCATAGTACTTATTTCGTACATTAACAAGTTTGGTAACGCCTCTATGTCGCTCCTCTATGTTACATAAAATAGCAAAGGATATTTATGAGTGGGGAGAAGAGAACAATGTTTCTCTTACCGCTTCATGCATCTCAAGCTCTGAGAATTTTGAAGCTGATGCACAGTCGAGAGTGGAGGTAGACGAGTCCGACTGGCAGCTATATACAGAGAAGTACAAATATATTACGAAGAAGTTGAATTTCAAACCTGAGATTGATTTGTTCGCAACACACCTCAACACAGTGTGAGAGATTTGTGTCGTGACATCCGGATCCCAAATCCGAGTTTGTGGATGCATTCACTTTAGACTGGGGTACATACGCGCATACCTGGTTTGCGTAAAAATAAAAGTACGACGCGTAAAAAAAAGTACGCAAGCTTTTACGCAAAAGTACGCATGTTACGCAATGAGCTCTACCTTTTCCTACGTTGCCAGCTTTCTTTGTTTATTCGAAGACCAAGTTATTACAGCACAGATAAACTGATATTTAATAAATACAGACAATAATCTAATAAAACAAACAATTTACAAAAATAAAAAATAGGTTTCCTTGCTTCTATTCAGCTACAGTGAAAAATTTGTTTATTAAAAAACCGACAAATACCCGGGTCATGTAATCCTGCACTAATAGAATACAATTACGGGGCACGAATCATAGAAGTAGGTAAAAGCGTTTCATGATTAATTTCTGAAACCTATTGTAGGATTTAAAGGGTGATTTACGTACTATTGGTTTGTAGGGTCAATTTTTTTAATTGGAATAAACAGCATGAAAGAATTCAATCAAAATAAAAATGCAAATATACACGAGAACCTGAACAAAAATTGCAAGGAACTTATTGTAAAATAACAATACACACACAAAAAAGATATTCACAACTCCAAAGTGAAAAAATAATCATAAAAAAGTTGCAAAAAGTAAGTCCTCATGAGGACTTGAAACCGGATCGTGTGGACTTCAGTCCAGTTCCCTAACCACTCTACTATTAGAACACAGTCGTGGTTCTGTGTCTAAATGTATGACTTGTCTTTCATTCCTTCTAAGGGCTCTCTCTCTCTGTCTCTGAGTCATAATGCGTTTTTGTTGAAATCTGACGAGTCTCCAATTCTGAACCTGACATTTTAATGACCACTGGATGTCAACACTCATGAAGAATATGTTTTCTTTAAAATTACATTTCTACAGACAGTCCAAATGACTAAAAAACAATTAGGAGTAATGAAAGCTGGCAACACTGCAGAAGCGGCGGAGCTGTTTGCGTACAAAAAAAAGTACGCAAGTCTTGCGTACTTTTTAATACAAATCGTAAAAACAAATTACGCAAACCAGGTCTGCATACGCGCTCTACGCATTTCCTCCATTTTCTATGACATCTAGGGCACTAAGAAAATTAAAACGGGATGGTGGAGTCGGTTTGTTTGTCGTACCCTGGTGGCCAACACAACATTGGTTCCCAATATTTCAGCGTATGACAATTAGTGTGACTATATTTTTGGAACCAAGCGATACTTTACTGAAATGATTTTACACTTCTAGTCCTCATCCACTACACATAACAATGAGATTAGCAGCAGCAGTATTGCCCGGCAAAGCTTTTTGAGTCGAGGTTTATCAAAGGAGGTCACTGATATTTTGGTGTCATCGTGCAGTACTAATACTAAGAAACAATATGAAGGGTATTTACAGAGATGGGTCAAGTATTGTGCTGAGAATAGTCTAAGCCCTAACAATCCAAATGTACACAATATACCTAATTTCTTATACATGTTATATAACACTGGTATTGGTTACAGTAGTATAAATACAGCTCGTTCAGCTCTATCATTATTTTTACCATCGATTGATGGCCATTCAATTGGGGTACATCCCCTCATTAACAAATTTGTAAAGGATGTCTTCAAGACAAGACCCCCTCAGCCTAGGTACAAGTACACATGGGATGTGAGTTTAGTATTAAAGTTGTTTACTGATTGGCCGACAAATAGCGAGTTAAGTACAATGAATTTAACGTATAAAGTTGTAGCTTTGTTATCACTAGTAACCGCACAGCGTGTTCAATGTCTCAATGCGATAATGGTTAATAACATATTTTATGAAAATAATAATTTGGTTATTCGTATAGAAGAATTGTTAAAGACTTCTAGACCCGGTAGTGTACAGCCATTATTTAATTTTCCACCCTACCATGTACAAAAGTTATGTATTGTAGACGTACTAAATGTATAGTTAAGTCGAACTTTACCTTATAGAGAGTATGATTATTTGTTAATTAGTATTGGAAAGCCTCACAGGCCTGTATCAAATGACACAATTAGTCGTTGGTTAAAGAATGTACTGGACTTAGCTAAAGTGGATACTAGTATATACAAGGCTCACTCATACAGAGGAGCCTCTACGTCTAAGGCTTTAGCCGGTGGTTGTTCTATCGATAATATTTATAGTAGAGCTGGATGGTCAGATGGCTCTCAGACGTTTGCTAGGTTTTATAATAGACCAATCAATGTAAATAATAATTTTATGGAGAGTGTGTTATCTCAATAAATATGTTTGTATGTTTGTGGAAAAATATTTCTAATGCGCTTTGAACAGCTACAATTAGTCAACACTTCCGTCCTACTGAGTACCGGAAGGTTGATATGTAATTGGAAGTCAAACGAGACACCATATGGTGAAGTTTGACTATACTTACATGAGACCTGAAGGTCGATGGTAGGACGGACCCACCAGCCCACACCCATTTTTCATTATAAATATTTTTCAGTACTTTGAATCACTGAGGAGAAGGGAAGCGTTGTGCGTGATAGAGTAAAGAGATGGCGCGGTGTGTGTCTTTTCTTTTTGGAGCACTTTAAAGGTTCATGCGTCGTGACCTGGTGACCCAGGCCCCCTACAATTAGTCAACACTTCCGTCCTACCATCGACCTTCAGGTCTCATGTAATTATAGTCAAACTTCACCATATGGTGTCTCGTTTGACTTCCAATTTCTTCCTAACTGTACCTCTCATTTCAGTATTTATGGAGAATTTCCTTCAATTATCTCATTTTTATTTTCCCAATATTTAAAAATCAACTAATTTCTTTTTGACTCACCATTTATATATGAACACAATTACATGTATCATCCGCAAAAAAATCATGTCTCTTGACAATAAAAACCACACACTTTGGTGTGGAATTCATACTGAAGTGTGTACTGAATTCATATATCCCTGCTAGTGTGCCATTCTGCCCTCCTTTTCCACATTCTTCCCAGCCGTCCATCAAGAAGTCGGGGGCAGTGAGTGAAGAAGAGAATTCTTTAAAGAATGGAAAAAAATGTGTCGGTCAAGGAGGATGGAATGTGAAAGAAGATGATGATGTTGGGCCACTCCATCCTTTTTTTTGTCTGTCTATTTTATTTGTTGTTATTTCTTACGCCGTAATTTGTACATAATTCCTAACCGTATTCCTTTCCTCTCCCTCTCTCCTATCCTTATGATTGTTTTTGATGATACACTTTGATCCCCCTCGTCCTCCTCTTTCCAAGCACAGCAATAATAATAATGATAATACAATGTACAACCGGTACACAGAACAGCAACAAAAACATTGCACTCCAATCCAATGATGTGGTCATCTAATGATAAATCTCGATCGATTCTCTCTCTCATCGAAACATTTGTGATTTTTTCCATCCATCCACACACCAAATTTTGAGCTACCAACTCAACTACCAAACCCAATCCTCACTTAAAAACGGACAAGATGAGGCCAAATTACACACACACACACTCACATAAAAAGGAAGATGAAAGGAGGATGTAGCATTACATTTTTCAGAGTTCGATCTTCGATACGACAGAACAGTACTCTGTTCAGATAGCGTAGGATAATTTGACGGGTGCGACTACTCGACACACACACACAACACATGTACTGATGTAGTGTGTGTTTTTTGCCTATTGCACTACAGAGCTCAATTTGATAGACAAGGAAATTTGGAATGAAGATCAAGTTGTTTCACCAGCAAAAATTGTACCATCTTCATGTGTCTTTTTTTTCTCTCCCTCCCTCTCCTTGAATACTTTAAATGTACACCTCTATCATCTGATACACACACACAAGTTGTGCAACCGCTTCTTCACCCTCCATCTCACTCTGTGAGTGTGTGTGTGATGGGAGCCACTCAATATCCGAATCATGAAAATCATGTTCAAGGTAATTTGAATGCATACTCTGTGCACTGCATCTCCCATTTTGACGGTGATAAATCCAGGGCAGTGCAGTGCATTACAGGGAATTATAACCAGATCTTACACTCCGATCCAAATTCTTTTACCCAGTTGCAATGTAATAGAGGGGGAAACCGTCCTAGCGAAAAAATGACTGGAGAGAGAGAGAAGACTGTGTGTGTGTGGAAGACAATAATTTCACATCATCGTCAAAGAGAGAGAGAGCAGAACGTCGGATGAGGATGATTCCGTCTGCTCGCTGTCCATCAATTTGAACGTGAGACTCTTTATTATTAAACTAATTTTTGAAGAGCACGCAGCCCCAACTCAGCCTTCACTCCTTTGAATCTGTGTGTGTGAGACAGTGAGAGAGTGAGAGAGAGAGAGAGAGAGAGAGGAGAAGAGCAATTTTGTGAAAGAAAAGGCAAAGAGATGGACTGACTCTCATTAAATCAGTCCTGTTCCTTCCATCCATGTTTGAAGCCATAGTTAAACTGTAACAACAAATTAAATGGTCAAGTTTAAGCATTTCACACTGCCAAGGTCAAAGGCAATAATCTAGAGAGGAAGAGAGAGACACCCACTCAAATCTGTCTAACATTACATACACCTACATTCGTATTCGTAGTATCCGTGTGACTAGTCTCCTTGTGTATGTGTGTGTAAAATATGTAGAGAATACATATTCTAAATATTTCCAACTTGCTCTCCTTTTGTGAACACACAAACACACACACGCAGTTTCAGAGGACTTTGACAGTTGAGAAAACTGGATCAAAGGAATCATTAAAAAAATGGACAGGTCCAAGTCCAAAGTCCACGCATGACCAATACATAAAATATAGATTAGAAATTAGAAAATTTCAATTTAAAAAACTACCCAATGATTACACACACTAAATTTTAATTAGACCATACTCATTTTTTTGAAATAATTATAGTCTACAACAAGAAGAACAAGTCAAGTACAATGGCTTGTTAGTAACAAAATCTTAATACAAATCTTGATTTCACAAACCCCGTTTCCGCTTCACTTTTTCTCTCTCTCTCTCTTTCTCTTCTCCGTCCTCATTGACAATTGTGAAAATTAAATTTGACTACACAAGCAGTAAGCACACACACATAATTTTGTCCATGACAATTTTAACATATAATTATTTCAATTCCTAAATTAACTCTCTCACACCATCCTCCTCATCATCTCCATCTTGACATATTCTTTGAAATTTTTCCCACAAGAATTCTGATGTACAAAGGATAAAAGAGAGATAAAAGAAAGAGAGAGACCTTTATACACATTTATTTATAATTGAGTGTAGGCTGTGTGTCCTGGAACAAAAAAAAATTCTCAACAACAAAGTGGACTCTCTTTCTCTCTCTCTCTCTGTTATACACTTGGCAAATAGGGCAGAGGGGTAGAGAAAGAGAAGGGAGAGGAAAAAAAAAATTAAAAACCAGCTTTTGCTCGTCAGAGCCCTGCTCTGCTCGTCAGAGATTAGACAAGATGGGATTTAGCCTGACTTTGTTGTACATTACGACGCATTCAAAGTCTAAAAGCCAGTCAATCAGACTGGGAGCACGGAACAATAGCGGAGAAACTGGAACACGTCATACATTTTACCCAACACAACACACACACACACACACAGTCATAGGCATAGTCGAGCTCTGGACAAAAAGTCAGAAGAAACCAAGGAGTCAAAGTCAAGCCTTATAAACGCTCTCTCTTTCCATTTCCACGACGGACAAAGCCTTCAACTTCAAGGAGGTAAAAGGCCAACACGCCACTCTTCACGAAATGAATGTACACACAATATGCCAGAGAGAGAGAGAGAGAAGAAACTCGGCTAAATTATGCATTATGCTTCTCTATTATTCCTTCCCAGTCTCCACCACCACACACACACAAACACACACACACAGCCTTAACACACCATGTACAACATTCCACAACCAATTTTATGCGGCACTTCCCTACATTAACCATTACGACTACACAAGAGTCCAGAGAGACACGACCAAAACGAGGAGGGAGGTAAAGAGAAAGAGAGAGGGAAGGAGAAGGTGCCTTCAAATTACAATGTTACATTGTAGTAAAACCCATCCATCTAATTTGGTGAACACTCTAAACACACACAAAACACATAATAGATTCTCCTCCTGACAAATCGTACGCAAACATGGATGGACTATCATTGAATCACTTTTTTTTGCAATGTGGATCCCTAAAACTTGCTCCACTTGCTCCATGTTGCACATCCTCCTCCTCCTCTTCTAGTTATTCTGTGGAATTTGAGTCGAGACTACCATTTTTGAAACACATTTATCACACTATTTGAAGAATGCACTCAAATTCCTTAGTCTAAGTAGAGAGATGTAAAGTTTATGAACAACACAACAGATCATGACCCAGTCATAATCATCACGATGATCAGAATCGTTCTCAACTCTATTAAATGTCTTCAGCATCTTAATGCTCAGTCAAATCAGCACAAATTTTTAAATGTAGTACATTATTTCAATTGCTTCCCATCCTCCGCATCTCTTTCGAAGGAGGCGATGAAGGAGTCACAAACACACCACCAATACTACCTTACTTCTCATATCCTCTTGACTGACATCTCACCCTCTCTCTATGACATTCCAAAACAACAATCACACACTGAATGACCCTCATAATCTGTATGATTAAACACAAGATTCATGTTGGGGTGTCCACAGTCCAAACACTACACACACAATCCAATAAAATGATATGACAAGAGTTAAATCGAATGTATAATTTCTTCTCTCTCTCACTCCACATCTCGCCCCATATGAGATAAGCACATGTAGAGTCATACAAATGACTCTCCATCGCCCATCATAAACAACAACAACAGGAAAACCGTATCATATAAATGTACAGTCTCCAATTCACAATTATTATTCCTCCTCCTCCTTTTGTCCCATCTCGCCCTCATTACCCCTCTCACTCTACGACTAGCTTTATGAGCCTGTGAATGGGCCACGTAATTATTTCGCACAGTAAAATTTTCTCAGATTTACATCGACTAATCAGCTGCATGCAAATCAGCTCCTTAGCCTTCTTCTCTCTTCACTCCATTCTAGAAGAAGAAGAACGAGAGAGAAATGGAGTAAAGGAATTGTGATCCACAGTTTTTACTCATTTTCTCCCATTCTACGTGTGTGGACAGAGCTTAAAGTTAATTATTGCCCCCCCCCCCCCACTCACACAAGGAGGAATAAAGTAAGAATCCATGGTAGTTGAATGTATACGAGTCAGAGAGGAAGAGATTAGCTCACAAGTTCAACTTGTTCCTCCCAGAATGGTTATAAAGAGAGAGAGAGAGCGAGAGAAAGAGAAAATATTAAGTAAAATTACAGCAAAATAATCCAGTGCACATAATACCATTGTGTCCGTGTGTGTGTATTGGGGTACCCAACAACAAGGAGACGGTTTTATGATGATTAAGCAGGAATAAGCCAGCCTAAGCTCATTACTCTCTCTGTTTTATGCCCATATAAAGGCCACACGTGAAAGTCGAAGGGAAAGTCCTCTACACACAGACGCACACACAATACACACAGTATACACACAGTACACAACACAATGAACAATTCATATATATATATATATATATATGTACTTTACCTTTTATACTCCAGTCTCCATGAAATCCCTTCTGCTTCTCGCTATGTTCCGCACCAACCACCACCTGCCAAAATCCACAGAATGAGAAGCGTGAAATTTTAAAACGCCAAACTACCAAGTCCACAGCGAACAGCCCTTACTGTAAAGTATGGGACGAGGAATTAATACGAAGTAGAAAAAAAAGGATTGTGTAGACAAACTTTTAATTCTTTTATTATATCAAACTATGACAAATCTGTATGCCACACACCGTACACCATCCACTCTGGATCCTTTCCATAATCCACACACACACATCTCTCACGTATGAAAAACCCTTATAGAAAGATAGAAGGAGGGATATGAATATTATGTGTACAATATTCGCAATATAATTAGCCATGACAAAAACTTTCCTTCTCCCACCCCTCCAATGAAACCACCCTGCGTGTATTAAAGTGTTTGTACGTGTACACACACAGTAGTACACAACCCTCGTGTGGGGAAACTTTGTGAAAACTCCCAAAACACAACAACTTTCAACAACCACCAAAATAGGCTTCTCATCATCCTTCCCTCTACATTGTCTAACATCCACTGTGCCTTTGTGTGAGAGATGAGGAATTTTATGTATGCCCTGTGCTGTTTTTGTGTGTGTTTGGGATTAAAGATTTCTCCTTGTTTGCAGGAGAAACACAGAGAGAATTGGAATCAGAACAAAATTTTAACACACACACACATACGCTTATTTCTAGAAGCTTGCAAAATTTTATAATGGGATATGGGATCTGTACATTCAACTACATTGCCATGAATTCTCTCCCTCTTTTCTGCAATAATTTCTGCGAATGATCTCATCCCTCATGCATGTTCCCTCCTAGAACATTAAACACACACAAATAGTATTAAACCATATGGCAAATGGTTAAGAGAACCCCCTCAGTCTCTCTCTACCCGTATACCCTGCATTACAAGATACATAGAAAAAAACCGTCCTCCCTCTCTCCCAAACTGTCGAACTGGAGGGTGTGAGTAAAATAAACTCTCTCTCTCTCATATTTACATGTATTGCCTTTTATGTTTTATGACCATCCGAAAACTCATTAGACGGAGGAATGGGGAGGAACACGTAAGATATCAATTATATTACAAACAGTGGAGTACCCCACCATATATACATTTCCTATCCCTCACTACCACTCTCTCTCTCTCTCTCCAGCCCTCCCGTACACCAAACTTTAAATACACACTCTCTCTCCGGTGTGGACATTGCATTAGATCGTAACAAATTTTATGAGCTTCAAACAGCCACCCTCTCTCAAATAATATGACATACACTTCCTCATGATTATTCCAAAACTCCAGGAGCAGGAGCCAGAGAGTGGAAAGAGTCACATTCCTATGAAATTATTTGAAGGGAGTGCGAGACCCGACGGCCATTTTCCCACTGCCTCATAGGGAAACAACACAACACAAATTAATTTCTTTCATTTCAATACCCCAATGCAACATGATCTATTATAGTGCGGGAAGGGGACTTGGAGAGGGACCCCGAAAACTTACATGTATGTCTGTTTGCCTTCCTTTCCACCATGATATCCACAAAGTAAATTAGTCCTCTAAACTCCAATAAAGTAATTATCCCTTATTATGAACCCCGTATGGCACGCCAATACCAACGCCAACGGTTCTCACGCACCATGCATAGTCCCCTCCTTCAAAAATTCTCAATATCCTCCAAAAACTAAAATTATTTCACACACACGCACTTTCCCTAAGACCCACCACAGCACAGAAAATAAGTTAAACGGTCAATCCGAAACACATTTGATATTTTAAAACAATTCCAGAAACTAAATTAATGTCCCTCTCCAATCCATACAAATATACATAGTAATGGCCATCCCTATCTCACGTTCCGTATCTGAAATGGCATAAGAAAAATAGTCCTTCACTCTCTTCAATTTGCATTCTCATTCTCCATTTGCTCCATTAACATCCACCGACACACATCCACAGTACACACACACACAACACGGTGAATGGACTTCCATTACAAACACACGTCCAATTACCTTCATAATAAAATGTACGGATGGAGACTGTATGAAACTACATTGGAAAAATCGTTTTACTTTCCTCTCGCCCATCCTCCATCACTCTCCATTCCTTTACGCTCCTATCCTGTGCAAGTGTGTGTGTGACGTGTTTAGTTGTACTTGCACACACACACAGGAGCAGGGAGAGGAGTAATGCAAACAAAATAAATACGACTATTTAGTATTCAAACCTACAAGTCCAAACTATTAATCAGCCGTTTGTCTAATCCACTACAACCCAACACTCTTACATTATACAGTGTGGACCTAAACTTTCTTCACCATTACAAGTCCCATTTACGATATACCGCATAACGGAGTATGTACATGAGGTATATGATAAGCATAGGCAAGTAGGTGCATAGGGACAGAG
>WJFB01001133.1:0-37038 GCA_009870185.1 Pygmarrhopalites habei
GGAATGGCCAATGTTTGATTTTGAAAGGGTCAATGCATTGCAGATTGCAGTGGACAAGTGAAAATCGATCAAGTTCGGATTTTGTTTGCTTAATTTGTTTGTCAACAAAGGAAAGGAGATAAGATATACGCACTAATGTTTTATTACAAAATACGTGTTACATGTTTAAGAAATTTTTCACGTCGACATCATTCCCGAATTTTCCCACTATTTCACTCTCCACTGATTTTCACGTCTTTCTCCGATTTCCATAAAAATTATCATCCGAAATCACGTCCTCTCCACCGTTCCGTGTGCAATCCTTCCCATATTAAATTCCCCGTCGATTTCGCCCCTGTTTTAAAATTCTGCCATCTTACCCATCCGATCTCTCTCTGTACATTAGATTCTCCGCATATTGCCATAAAAATAATACATGCGTTCGAATTACCTGACTAACAACCGAAAATGTATTCAGGAATGCGGAAATCCTACTGTTTTTATTCCTAATAAAAATCTTGTCTTCCACTCCTTTCCCTCAGTCCTAATGGGACTCGAGTCAAAAGACTTCTCTTTTAACTCTCCATTTGGAGGAGAGTCCCTCGAATACAAATTCCCTTTTACTTTCTCCCTCGCATACATTTCTCTCCGTCAGTATAAGTTCTTTCCCTGAGAGGAAGAAATGATAGTTTATGAATATCTAATGTAATCACATATATAAGGAGTACTCCAACTTAACTGAACTCTACATTTAAATTGATGACCCAGAAATACTTCTTTCTGGGACTGTGCGTGTCCGCCACTCTCTCCCTCTCTCTTTCTTTCTCTTTCATTTGACTTTAGTTCTTCGAGTTTTCTCCTCTCTCTTTGAGGGATATTCTCTCTTTTTTGTGTTTCCAAAGTAAGAGTAAAAGCTGAAATGTACTTACCTCCGAGTCGTTTTAAAAACAAAATTTTCTCACAAAAAACTCCCTCCTCCCTTTTCAACATTTGAGGAAAACTTGGAGTGGAACGAGTTTTATCCCATTCTCTCTTCCCTTCTGCATTTGAGTGACTTTCACCAATAAGTTTTTAAAATAGGATTTAAAATACATTTTGTCCAAGTTTTCTACGTTCCCATCTTTTTATTATTTATATATAAAGAGTTTCCGAGTAGACTCTTAAGTACAATCTTTATTTTTTTTTTGATGTGTAATATTTTAAAAATTATTTTTGTATGTATTGAGAATGATATTTCGTGTAATACTTTTTCTTCCTCCTTAAATTTGTGAAGGATTAACCGACACACGCACACAACAATCACGAAGAGCACACAGCACCCAATAATTTTCCTTCTTCTCTAGTTTTCTTCTTGTATTGTCCACAACATTTTTTCAATAAATATTTCTTCTTTTTTAGTACTAAAACATAAAGAGAGGTACCATCGAAAAAATCACATTCATTTTCTAAACTTCTTCTCACCTTTGAACCAAAGAACAACTGGTTCACACAAATCATTTTTCAAATATCCCACTCCACTTTTCTCCATTCCAAGATTTTCCAACAAAAATTGAAAGTTGTTCAGAACCACACGGCATCCGCGACGGCATTGTTGCGTTTGGGTGAGTCGTTTTCATCGGAAGTGAGGTAAATGGTGGAGATGAGTGGATTATTTTCTTTGATTTCATCAAAAAATTTAAAGACAAAAATGAGACCGACGGCATGGAAGAGAGTCTCGAGGGCAGTCGAGACGATTGTGCCGATGGCGTACATGGCCATGTGATGCATAAAGTACAAAATGCACAATTTCGTAAAGAGAATCGTGATGAGGAACACACAAGTCTTGATCCACAACCGACTCGCTTCAAAAGCTTTTAAGGCTTCACTCTTCACAAAAAAACAACAAAAAATGTAATCAAGGATTTCTCCTTTGAAGATGGATATCTAGCGAGCGATAGAGAGAGCGGGAAAAACTTTTTTCATATTTTTTTTAGCTTTCTTTTTCAGACTTACTGTTTTATCGCATCCGTTAAAGAGGGTCACGGCCACTAGGAGCTGAGTAAAATTTATACTGAGGATCCCAATCCAGGCGATCACCTCCATGTACCCCGTTATCGTCACTATCCTCCCGGGAAAAAGGAGGCCCCGGGTAGGAGGAGGAAGGGAGAAAAAAACAAAATTTATTGTGTAATTTCACATTTCTCTTCCACCCCTTTTCTCTGCAGTGTTGGATGTGTGAGGGGGAATATTTTTATGGGATGTGTGTGCCCCTCCAGGGACACACATCACACCCTCTTTCGAACGGGGAGGAGGTGGAAAGTCAGGAAATATGGGGGACAGGAGGAGGTGAAGCTAATCAATAATCCTATATGGAATCAAATTAGTCCCTCGGCCAGAGTCCTTCCTCAATGAACACATGGGATCACAAGGTCCAAAAAATCCTCGTTGAGAAATGGGAGGATCTTTGCTCAAACTAATTTGGATCAATAGAGGAGGAGGATGTAGTATATTAGAAGATAGTCTACTCTGATACTGTACAAAGACTGTCCTCTAGTGCATCATTACATTCACATTAGTTCAAACTAAATTCGGGACTCATTCAGGAGAAAATAGGAAAGTTCATTTCGGAACACGCACCCACACTTTCACTCTCAATGGTTGGAACAACCTGTGGAAGTCCCGTAAAAATCCGACAAGACCCGGTCTTCTCATTTGAGGGTATTTAAAGAGGACATAATTGAGTTAAGAATATCCGAGTGGAAAAGAATTCCTTATCATGGAGGCCATGGAGCCCAGAATTTTAAATACTCAGCAAAGGGCCATTTTAAAATAAAAGTTTAATTAACGTCCAGGGATTCTATTTCAAAATTTAACGGTAGACTCCGTTTCCTGATCGATATACATATGTAAAAGAAATTTATTGCATGGACATTATGTAGAGATTAATGTCTGGGTGGAAATGGAAGGAGAACCCCCCACCTAAATAAATAGTACTTCAAATCTCTTCAACTAATCCAAAATTATCCTCTTCTTTCTTCCAGTGACAATAATGGCGAGCGAACCAGTTCAAAGTTGAACAGAAAATGTGTTCGCCGTTACATCTTCCTTCATTTTACTCACACTAAAAATCCTACTCTTTCCCACCATGGAGAAAGTTGAGGAAGGTCATCCAGGGAGTAAATTGACGGAATTTAATTTGACCATTTTTTAGAATCAGACTTTTTTATCCTTTTTGTTCCCAATTTTTTTACACTGGAAACAAACTCACATTTTCAAAATTTCCCTCATAACTTCTGGCTCTCTTTAGCTCCAAATTCGTTGTCCAAAAATAGGTCACATTTCAATGTCCAGTTCCAGCTCTCCCCTCCACAAAAATCATGTTCAAAAGAAATTTCATAAATTTTTAGGTCAAAAACGAGTCAAAGGAGAAATTCTGTCGAATTCTGCGGAATAGACCGGAGAGATTTGAAAAAGGAGAAATTCGCAACAAGTTGTTTACCCACACACACTCCCTCCCTCTCATTCTACAGCTAGCTCATTTAATGAAGACTTTACCATGTGAGTGTGTGTGTGTTATTAGGCCATAAAATCCGAAATGAGGCTCTTCACTTCCCCTCCCATTCATTCAACCTCCGGAGAGGAGAGAGAGGGGGAGGGAAGGACGGAAAAGTTTTTTAACATGTCTCGCTAATTCATGGAGGAAGGGGGAAAGTGGAGAAAGGGGGAGAGTGAAAATCAATGTCGGGTGTTCGAAGGATGAGGCTGTAATTGAATTGGACAGAATAGAGAAAATAGCATTCGAGAAGGACAGGAGAGGATGCGGATGAGGAAGAGGTGGAGATAATACAAAGAAAGACGCTCTAATGTTTTCCCTCTCTCTCTCTCTTTTTCAGAGGTTCATGTTCATTCCAAGACTTTTTTCCCTGACTCAGCCCCCCTCCACAATAAATCTAAACTTGTTCAATTGACAAAGACGGGGAAAGAAGGGTCTTCATCAAAACTGGAGGATAAGGGAGTTCGGGTAACAAGAAAACACTCTCCCTCCTCCTGGAAGAAAAAAGAACTGGCCAGGGAACAGAACATGCCCGCATCCAATGGACAAAGATCAAAGCGAGAAGATAGAGAGAGGGCCTTTCGTCCTAAAATTTGGAAGACAATGCTGACACGGGAGAATTGAGGAGGAGGAGGAGACTGGACAGGGAGTAACAAAAGCCTAGTCAAAACTACAGTAGATATCGAAAGAGAAAGTTTTACTCCGTGTTAGTCCTTCGTCTTCTATTTTAAAAAGAATATTAGCGATTTTTTTCAATTAGAATTGATTCCTAATACGCGGGTAATTTCAATTTTTGACTCACTGCATTAATAGTGATTGAGCAGTGTTTTATTTTTAAAATTGTAATTTCAATTTGAAGTGACAAAGCTTGACAAATTCCTGGAATTTATTAATCGCATTAATTCAATTTGTGAGGAAAGTTTTGGATGAGAATAATACTAATTAAAAAATAGTGGGCGAGGAAAGGCTGGAACCATGGAGGGACGATGAGATGAAGAGTCTACTGTACAATACCCGTGTAAACTGAGTCGAGGAAAACTCGAGTTGAAACTTAAATGTGTTCCTGAAAACCTCCCTCCTCTCTTTCTGTTTGTCCACGCATTCACTTTCTTTTGTTGAACACAGAAAAAATAGACACAACAAGATTATCCCGGAAAACTTTCTTTTTCTTTTAACTCCCTAGTCTGCACGGGAGAGGAGGAGGAGAGGGTGAGTAGAAAGTGGAAGGCTAAAGGGAATTCTTAAATCCGAGGAGAGGAGACGCAGACGGGAGGGGATGGAAGGAGACGGTGATCGTGTTAATTATAAATATCCAAACTGAGAAAGAAACAAGGAGAAAAAAAAGTTACTCACATTCACCGGGCGTCATCGGGACTCGGGGTAGGAGCCAACTATTCTCCGCGCCCGGGATCTCTTGTACCATCAACGTCAAACCTGGAGAAAAATTAGACAGTCAACGAAAAAATTTCATTCGAGCGGGTCAACATCCGAGATTTTTTTCTCAAAATGAGAAACGAAAACTAGGGTCGCCCGTTTAGATACCGTGTTTACTGGGATAAAACCCGGCAAAAAAGAAAGGACACTTTTGAGGAAAGAGCCTTTCACTTTAAACTTTTCCGCCCCTGGAGAACTATCAGAATAAATACGGTATCCATAAAACTAGGAAAATAATTTAAGGTCAAACCATGGAAGACAAGCAGAGAAGTGGCAAATATCTGAAAATCACAGAAACCAAACTAAATTTTATTGCGATTTATGACTTTAATAATTAATATTTGGTGCCTCATTCAATGCTTAATTTAATTTTTCAAGCCAATGACGGTCAAAGGAAGAGTGAAAGTCATCCTGGATCACCATCAAATTTAATTATGACTCCTCCGAATTTCCAAATTATTCTGCCTAGTAATAACCTACACAGAATCAAATGAGAGTGGACAGAGTCGCCGAGGGCAATTCCAGACAATTACATTTGATGTGAGATCCTTTTGTTAAATGTGAACAAGGGACTGTGAAAAGTCCAGATTGGCGTGTAATAATAATTCCGCTATCCCCCAACACGGATCCCGTGGAGAATCCGGGAAGAACAATATTTTGTCGCGGATATTTGTTTATTAATAATTTACGGGTTGTTAGGCAGAGTGCTCTATTCTCCTTTCCTCCAAAGATATTCCCTCTCTTCCCCCCTCGTCTACAAAAACAATGAAGACCACATCAAAGTCTTGGTAGTACAACGCAGTGTACACACACACACACATACAAAGGGAATGAGAGTCATGAACTATTATTAGTCTTCATTAATTTTGAATTGTCCTTTGGGATATAAGCCCTGGGAATCTCAGATCTCCATCAAAACCTCTATGCACAAACACGCACACGGACACAGAGAGAGAGAGAGAGAGAGTGCCAGACGGCACTTGAGAAAAGAGCTTCTCACAATCAATTTACTTTCTCCCTTTCATATTCCTCTCACGGAGTTTGGTTGTGGAGACAAGGAGAAAGAGACGGAGGAGAAATCAATGAATAAAATATTTGCGATCATCCATCTCCTCTCAAGTCAACCGGAGTCAACTTGATTGAGATTTCACCACCATCAGGCACCATCCAGGCAGGTAGTGAAGGGAGGAGTAGGACCCTTGTCCTTGTCCCTCCCGGCAAAGCTCTGACACACACAGATGTGTGTGTCAGGATTATGACCCCACCACTCTGCCATTGACGGTTCCCCAATTTTGTGAACTGTTCATGTGCAAAATTCCCCTTTTTGACTGTCCATCAATTTTCAAATCTCCCGCCTAAAATTGATCCTTATCTCTCACCTGACACTTTTCATATACATGTAATGACCAACATACTTTCTCCTCATTAAAAATATCCAGGAGAAAGTAAAGTTCAATTTCAACTGTTTAGAAAAAACTCGTCAATCCCTTTCACATTTCCCGCTCCTCGGCTGATTAAACCTGGAATTTTTTAATTGAAATGAAGGACTCACACAGTCAATGATAGCGACGAACATGGCGGGTCGACGGAATTTGTGCATGTCCAGTGGAACAGTTCTTCCACCATTCCTCCCATTATCACCACCACCCGCGTCACCTCCTCCACCCCCTCCTCCATCCATGTCACCTGGGACACTCATAATTTCTGGAGCGAGGGCTGCAGCTGTACTGTTCATGGACACTGAAGTAGGAAGGTACAATGAGGAGGAGGACACAATGGCTGGACCAGCTGAACCAGTGATGAGAGAGGAGGATGAGGAGGATGGAGGAGGATTCATACTGTAATTCATATTTATGAACATTGGATGAGTTGAGTTGGATGTGATTTGATGCTGTTGCTGTTGCTGTGGATGTCCCATGTTTTGATGGTGATGAAGAAATTGTTCGTGGGATTGGAGGGCTTGACTCATCTGATGATGTTGTGGTTGTTGTTGTTGGTAAAAATATTGCTGTTGTTGTTGTTGCTGCTGCTGCTGCTGTTGATTGTGATGTTGTTGTTGAGAATGGGAGTAGGAACAAGGGATGAGCGGGTCAAAACGTGGAGTCAAATTGTTCACCCGAAAATTTGTACTCCTCATCATGGATTTGAGTGGAGCAGCACAAATTGGGACAAACATCAAGACAAGAGAAAGTTTCCAATAAAGAAGTGTTGTGTGTGTGTGTGGCTTCTTCTCACAATCTCATTTTCTTCCAATCTTCTTTTCGCTAAATTTTCCCCACGCCAAATTTACACCAACTTTCACCAGGAAAGATGACAAGAAGGAGGAGGAAATGAGTTTTCAATTTTTTTCATAAACACTGTGTCAAATTGAATCACCCGCGCTGTTCACAATTTGAACAATCGCACAAAACTGGACACAAAACTGACCCACGTGTATGTGATGTGCACGAGAGATGTAGAAAGGGAGAGTTAATTATTAACCAATCCATTAGAGTCAGGAAGAGAAGACTTGAGGCTTCGTTAATTAAAAATTAGATTCCTCCTCCCATTTATAAGTCGTTAAGTTGGAGAAAGAGGAGGAGGAGGAGAAGTTGAAGTTTGTGTTGGTTTCAGCCATTTGTCTCCAATTAGACTGGATGATGCCTGGGACAATCATGTCTATGCCTCCGTCTGTTGTCTGTCTGTTTAACAAAAGACTTTCTCCTTAGAGAGAAAGTGACACTGGAGACAAATTGGAAGAGAAGAAAAATGCCTGGTTATTCTTTGTTTTGAGAAAAACGGAGAGAAAAATGACATCAATACACTACACTCCACTCTTAAGCTCCTTCTCTCCATTCTCCCTCATCTCCTTCCCTTTCACACACACACTACTCTCTCTCTCTCCCTTCTCTTCCCTTCCCTCCCTGTGTGTCTGTGTGTGAGTTTACACAGACGAAACTCGGTCGGTCTTGACAGGCTGAGGCTTGACGCACCCGGAGCTCTCTTTCTCTTTTCCCTTTTTTCGTGTGTGTGTGTGGATTGTGGGTTTAACTTGACACGTTGAAATGTCCCGTGTGTGTGTGCGTGTGTGTATTTCTCTGCTGCTGAGCTGTTGATGTCGGAGGGAAACTTGTGGAATGCTCCGAAAATCGGTTCTCTCTCTTTTCCCCCTTCTCTTTTCACTTTCGCTTTCTCTTTTTCTACACACAGACTACACCCTCCACTCACTCTCACTCTCTCTTTTCCCTCAAACCACGGAACGGTAATACATATAATCCTTGTTATAATGGCAAGTGCTGTGCGGAGAAAGCTGGAAAGCCACAGTCACAACCACACACCCAGGCACACATACTTGTTAAATTTATCCTCCTCTCTTTTTCTGGACGATATTCACCCTCAAGCCTTCTTTCTATTTGTGTGTGTGTGTGTGTCTGTTATTTAGGAGAAAGAGGATGGGAGAAACTGGAATTTCCAATTTGGATTCTCCAATTTACACTTAAATTTCTATAGATTGAGCCCCACACACACACTCGTCGATGGAGAGAGGAGGGAAGGTTCTGAGACTTTGAGGCCTGGGATGAAGTGGAGAACGACGCGGGAGGAATTTCAATCCTCCATTCAAATCAAAATTGAATATCAAATGGAATATAAAATTCTGTAGCCTCTCTCTCTCTCTCTTTTAGCTAACCAACATTACCATTACACACACACCACCACCACCCCACAAAACTATGCACTCCACCCCACTGTCACCATCATCCTCCCTACACTTTCACACTAAGAGGGAAATGGGCAGAGACAAACGCACACACAAGCAGAGCTACAGTAGACAGTCGAGCCCACGCTTTCTCCACGACTACAGGAGAGGCTGGTGAAGACGACGCGACAACGAAGAGACTCTCTTGTCTTTGTGTTCCCTGTCACTCTTGTCACTTGATCCCGAGGCTGTTCATCTCCTGTCTATCCTTTTCTACTTCTCCCCTTTCTCTTCTCATATTTAATCAATTATTCATGCAAATCTACACTTTTTTAAAAAAATATTCTCTCTCCCCATCACCATCACTACCACCAGAGACAGACACACGGGCTAAACTGTTGAAAATATCCACAAAATTCTTCAATTCCCAGCTACAGTAGAGACACTGGAGAAAGTCACCTCCAGGCAGACTAACAGTAGCCCGTTGAGTCGGTGAGATGAATTTCTGGGAGGAGAGGATAGCAAAATCCGACTCCCGGGACAAAAATTTGTTTTCCTCTTTCCTTCGTTTGTCAAAAGAAGAGAGAGAAAAGTAGAGGATCTTTTCACTTTCCCTTGAGATATTTTGTGAGTGTGTCAAACCCTCGTCTTTTTTTATATAGTCAGAAATTTCTCCATTATCCTACACACCTCTCAACTGTTTGTTTGTGTGTGTGTGTGAATTTGTGAATATTTGGGACGAAAGCTGACACATTGAATTTTCTCCCTGGTTGACAGTCCTCGTCCGCCGTCTTCAGTCTTCACGTGTCAACTGTCCCGCAGAAAGTCGGCGGAACTCCACCCGGACACAAAATAGTGACACTCTTAAAGAAAACTACCCGCCTGCACTTGTCGTTCTTCGTTCTCCTCCTCATCTCCTCACTTTCACTTTCCCCTGTCCCATTTCCACAATCCCATTTCGATTCCATTGGAATGACACCCGGGTGTGTGTCTGTGTCTGTGTGCGTGTGTCTGTTCGTTAAAACCCTCTGTCCGTTAAATTAGCATGAGGATAAATTGAGGAACGTGCTGTGCTCATCCACTTTCTTCTTCCCCTCCGCTTCTTCTTCTTCTCTATTGTGTGTGTGTGACGGGGAAAGTTAAATTGAAAATTGACACACACACAAAGCCAGCTCAGAAGATCGAGAAAGAGAGAGAGAAGGAGAGTTTCTATTCTGGGAAATCCACAAACTAGAAATAAAAACTGGGATCGAATTTTGTGGAGAGAAAAGACGGAAAACACTCAACTTTCTCTCTCTCCTTTTACTCTCTTTCCGAGTCCCTTGACGATGAGAGGACGATGACGAGGATCGACTTGCTGACGGCACGAAAGGAACGGGTGAAATGAGAGAGATGGGGACGGAAGTGAGTCAGTTATACACGGACAGACACATCAAGACAAGAGAAAGAGAGAGAGAGAGAGAGTAAAGCCGGGTAACTTTCCCTATCTCCCTTTCGCTTTCTGGATGGATAAATGGAAAAGGTGAAAAGCCTGCTCACTACTTCTCTTCCCTCTCCCTGCGCAGCCTTCATCTCCATTATGCTTTCACTCCCTTTCTCCCCTCTACAGTGTATACACGCACACACACACACCAGGCTCATTCCAGCTTTCTCCTTCTTTTTAAAAGTCTGCTTTGCATGAGATGGGGAAATTTCATGTTTTTTTATTTTATTTCTACCTCGCCAGGAGAGAAAGTGAAAGAAGATCCAGGGGCTGGAATTCCTTCAAAAGAGAATGAAACGAAAAAAACAGAAATTTCTTTTACCCCTCTCCTTATGGCATCTCCTCCAGCTTTTCTCTAGCTTTCCCTCCAGAGAAACCTCCTAGCTTCAAATGGACAACTTTCTCTTACGGAAAACTATTCTCTTCTTCATCCTCCACACAAATATCCACTCTTTCTCTCTTTATTTTTGAAGAATGAGGGTAAAATTTCTTGGACTAAAGATGAAAGAGGGGGACTTTCTCTCTCTCTCTTCCCTCCGTCTCTTTTTAGTTTCATTGTCGTGGCTACCAAACAACTTGTTCTCACGCGACAGCCACAAGAAAAGCCATGAGCACACACAAACACACACACACAGAAGTGAAGGGATACACGGCATAGAAAAAGGAGGTAGAAAGAGAAAGAGAGAGTAAGTTGGGAGGCAGATGTGAGGGTGACGTCAAGGCACACGTTCAATTGAGACTCAAAGAGGGAAAGCAACAGGACAGAGGTAACAATCTTTCTTTCTCCCTCCCTCCCTCCCTCCTTCCCTCCACCCAGACACAGAGGCACACGTACATGTGGATTTTTGTATGGATGAGATGGAGAGAGAGAGAGAGTGGTGAATGTAATCAATGGGATTGTGTGCGAGGAGACTGAAAAATCCAGAATCTTTTTATTTCTTCTTCTTTTCTTGGGGGGTGTCCTCGTCACAATAGCTTTAATTCTTATATAAATAATTTGTGGGGTTTCTTCTCCCACTCTTTTCTTCAACTCCATCATCATCAGCCACCCTGGATCATGCCACACACGCACACACGAATCCACACAGCGGAGGAGAGAGAGAGAAAGATTTATCAAGTCAAAATGTTTCCACCCCCCTCGAGGCCTTTTATTAAGGGAAAAGTCATGAGGAATCTGTAAACGAAGAAAATAGGGAAAAAGAGAAAGACAAATATTTTAAAGGATTTGAACAGGCAACAGGAAAGAAGAGAATCTTTATCTTTATTCCATTTCTCCTGCTGTCATGAGAAAACAGGGCTGTTGGTGGATTGAGTGAAGACTCTCCAGAGAGCCAAAGAACTTTTCTATTAAATCCATGGCAGATTATTACTCCTTCTACACTTCTACTCCTCTTCCTTAAATTTAAATGAAAATGGGGAAAATTGCGATTGGAACTTTCTTTCTAAATCCATTGTTAACACTTTCACTCTCCCACACACTCTCTCTGTTTGGGAGAGAGCTTTACATTTATCCATTTAATCTGTCTGTTTCCACACACACGCACACACACACACTCACGTCCTCCTGTACAAAATGTTTATCAAGAATAAGAAGTTGAATAGGAGAAAGAAGAGGAGGAAAGGCGAGATTAAAAGAGAATTTTAAGAAATGGAGCGAAAAGGAGAGAAAGTCACAAAGAAAACGTCTCAAAGGCTTTCCCAAACACATCCCCTAACACACACACACAAATTCTTTATTTGCCTTTCAAAATAGGATATAATACAAGATTAAGAAATGTTCTATCAATCAAATAAATGGACTACAAATTCCTTTCTTGTTTCCCGTTCTCTCTGCCACCCGGACTTTTCCTTCCCTTTGACTTTTCTCCCTCCTTTCGAAACTCATAAATAGTCCACTCGCTTTTCTCATATGAAATAAAAAGATGCCTTTTTTACTGAATGAGAAAAATTTTCTTTTTACGAATCCTTGATAAAAATAAAAGTTGTAACAATAATTACTATTATATCTTTTGTCCTCCCTTCACTGACAGTCTCTCTTTCTCTTCTCGGGAAGATGATAGCCGTCAGTCGTCCTTCCCTGACTTGTTCCGATAGTTGACAGCCCTGTCATGTCCTGTCCATTCCATTCTCGTCTTGTCTCTATCTGTCATCCTCCCCATCTTCCCTTCAACAAACACACACACAGCCAGAACTCACAGAACAGAGAGACACACGCAGGAAGAAAGCAACTCCATCATTTTTTATGTGTGGTCAATTTATCTCTCCGAAATTCCCACACACTCCTATCCTCCATCCTCCACTCCATACAAAGACAGACACAGGGTGTGTGTAAGTCACAAAGTAGAAAGAGAGAGGAAGCGGGGTTTTTTTTCGGGAATAATTTCCCCCCGCCTTCCCATCCTTTCCCTGTCTTGTTGTGTGTACTCCTTTCTCCGTTGGTTATGTTTATCACGACGAAGAATTTCTCCCATCCTACCTTTTTGTAAGTCTGTCCTCATAAATTCCGTCGTAAATCCCAATTTCAAATAAATACCAAATGCTCCACCACACACTCTACTTTCTCCTTCCAACATCTGTACTATAACGGGGAGAAAGCGAGAGTAAGTAAGTAGATAAAAAGAGAGAGACTTTCTTCTCCATTAAGACCTCCGTCTCCACTGCATCACACTGTCATGTTCTCCCTCTCTCCCTCCAATGGAGAAAGCTAGTGGGAAAGGAGGCGAAAGGGGTTTTGTATATGGTATATCTAAACAATTTTTAAGTCCCCACAACCTACACTCACACACACATAAACAGAGAGAGAGAGAAAAAAAGAGAGACGGAGAAAGCTGAGGCTAAGCTACAGTATGTTTTCACAATACAATATATCTCTGTTTTCTCCTCCTATCATCTGCCACCACCTTTCCCTCTTTCCCTTCCTTTCTCTTTATCGTCTCTTTTGTTCTCCGACTCATTGTGAAACAGACCATGAGGGGAAGGGGGAGGAGGAGGGGAAGGGAGGAGGGGTGGTCATAAAGCTCCTGGCAATCATCGTAATATATACACACCACACACACACACACATTGTCTTCCATTAACTTCATTCTTTTCGGGTATTATCCATTAAATTATAACTAGTTAGTTTTCCACCGAGGGAAAGTCCATCATTGACTACGAACGACACACACACACACACCCCACGGAAACGAAGGTCCAGGGAATTCTTTACGTTTCTATCCAGGTTTTTTTTCCAGGGATAAGGATGATGGACTGGACTGGCCAGTCAGGCTAGCTAAGCCGAAGGCTCTAGGGAGCTTTGGAAAGGGGATCAGCTGCAGCAACAGGAACGACAGAGAAGAAGAGGAAGAGTGGAGTCTGGACAGTTGAGAAATAAAATCCAAAATTTTTGAGACAGACCGTAATTAATTTTTTTCAGGAAAAATAAAGAGGGGCGATTCAAAATGTGTTTAGAAAAGGATTTTCCTTGGTAATTTTCGTGGGAAATTTTTTTATAATGAAGCCATTCTCCTTAACTGTGATTATTCCAAAGTTGTGGGCCTCATCCTACTTTCTCTTGAATGGTTTACATTTACCTCGTTTCATTATACACACAGGCTGTACATTCCCCTTCACACACACGTATGTACACACATACCATCCAGTTTTAGCATCGTTTCAAAAGAAGAGGAAGATGAGAAAGACGGGGAGACGGTGATTTTTCTTGTGTGTGTGGAGAAAGAGCTTCGGGTGTTATTAGATGTGCTGTTCATTTTCCTCGGCTGAACCAAGTCTACCATGAAAAGAGTGAAAGTAGAGAGAGAGAGAGAAAGAGTATAATGCGAAAGGATTTTACCTGCCCATTTTTTTGACGGGGCTGGGAGGAAAGGGGAGGAATATATTAAAAATTGAAAGTGTTAAAACTTGAAAACTCGGAGACTACCGTAAAACTAGGATTTCTACCTGGAAAAGTTGAGAGAGTTAGACTACTAGTCTTTCTTCCTTTTCTCGTGCGAATCAAGCAAGGAAATCAAAATTTTCGAACTATTCCAACCGATTTTGTATCCCGGATGTTTTATTCTTAACATTTTTATTGACCGAAAAATCCGAATATTTTTTACTGCCAAAGGTAATAAAATGTGTTTACAACAATTTCTATATAAAAAATGGTTCTTGCTTACAGTTGCAATGTAGGAAAATGAGATTGCGCGGGAAGTTTCAAAGGAAAGAAAGCTAATTTTGATCAAAGTGTAAAAGAATGGTGGTGGAAAGTAGATTAAATATTTTGACAGACATGGAGGAGGGGCCAACTTTTGAAAAGTCAGCAACAAATTTTTGAACGGGACAAAAAATTTGGAAATTTTAATTCATAATCTACTTGACATTAGAGAAATTATACACAGACACATAATATTCGTGTCTACTCGTCCCCTGGAGTCATCGGCCCGGCCACAGCACAGTTTGCACCGCATGAAAAATTGCAAGAGCGAGGTCCCAGCTGTGGCGGGCACAAACTAAGGTATAACAACAAAAGAAAATTTTTACTTTCCGAAATTCATGAATAAAATTCTGGCCTAAGAGGAATTTCTTTTAATTAATTTCTCGACAATCTGGGCGACCACTCTCAACATCAACATCGTCACCAAAATAACTACAAACTACTATTCTAGGACTAGCCTGTGTGCATCTGGGGATTCCGTAAAAAGTTTCCCAAAGATAGGATTTGACAACAGCAAATGATGGTGATGCACACAGGCGGATGTTGAGGTAAACTGACTGAACATATTATCTTCATTATTACCTACCAATATTTTACATTCCTATCCCCCAGATTAATCTGGTTATTTCTAAACAGATAGGATTTGACAACAGCAAATGATGGTGATGCACACAGGCGGATGTTGAGGTAAACTGACTCAACATATTATCTTCATTATTACCTACCAATATTTTACATTCCTATCCCCCAGATTAATCTGGTTATTTCTAAACTAAAAAATCCTCCCCCTCTCCTTCATGCTTAATTATTTAGCATTACCATTACCAACCGTCAAATTTATTTGAACGTTATCTATACTGTCACTCCCCTCTCTCCTCAAAGCTAGATTATTCTAGCATAACTGGTCAAATTTAATTTGAACTGTTGTGAGCATCCTCTGACCTACTCTCTTCCACTGAAAAACATACATTTGAGAAATTCGTTTTTCTGATGAATTTTGGGGGACACTCAATACAATCAACTTCAACTGCCACAACCGATTCACCGAGAGCAAAGAAAAGACCAAGACAAAACCCTACTGAACAATTTGAGGAGGAAGACAAAATACCCAACAACATGGAAGAGCTATTTAAAGCATTCTCAAATCAAATGCGAGAAATGAACCAAAACTTAAGTAGGAAAATTGACAGGACAGATGACAAATTAGAGGATATAGATGGAAGATTGAAGGAGGTTGAACGACTACAGACAGAAGTGGCAGAACTAAAGAAAAAAAGTGATGATCAGGAGGACAGGATCTCAATCTTGGAATCCACAATAGTGATGCTGCAGAAGGAGATTCGGAAAAATAATCTCATCATTAAAGGAGTGAACGACAGCAACACAGAAGACAGGACGAAATTGAAAGCCAAACTGGATAAATTATTTCAACAAGACATGGAAGTGAACATCAACACACCAGTTACCTTTAACAGACTCGGACCACATGATGCAGCACGTATCAAGCCTCGGCACATCAAAGTGAAGTTCAACAATGAAATGGACCGGTCACAAGTGTTGAGTGCGACTAAAAAACTCTTTAAGAAGAAAATTCAGGTGTTTGTCGACGAGGACCTTCCCCCGGAAATAATGGCATCCCGAAAATTACTCAGACACGAGAAGAAGAGACAACTTGCTAATGGAGTCAAGGATGTGAAAAATCAGAGGGGACACCATCATCATCAATAAGGTTCCACATTGTGTCAAAAACGTCATCATAGCCCTCAATAAAAACACACTAGCAAAACCAATGGAGACTTAGGACACAAGCAAACCCTCTCATCTGGTACGTAATGTAAATAATAATAAAAAAATAGAAAATGGAAGTATTGTATTATAACGTCAAAGAGTTAAAAGACAAAAAAATGAATTCTTTACCAACTTATATAATAAGAAGTCAGACCTATTCTGCTTCCCTGAAACAATGTGTACAGAAATAATAATGACATTCTGAAACATTCTGAAACTTTTGAAATTTTTGCTGTTAAGACTCAAAAATCAGGAAGAGGAAGTGGAGGTCGTTTTATTGGATGGAATAAAGATATGAAAATAAATATTTTAAAACATGACAATAATTATTGTATTTTAAAGATTCAAAATTGTATTGTAATTTTTGTTTATGTCCCACCATCAAATATCTTAACTTTTATCAAATTAAGCAACAAATTAACTATTTTATTACGGAATATGATGATATTTTAATCATGGGTGATTTCAATGGAAGAATAGGAAGTTTTTGTAATAATAATGACATTGAAGAACAACGACAATCTCAAGATATTACAACTAATAAAATGGGTGAAAATCTAATTGCTTTAATTCAAAACAATGATTTGTCAATAGCTAATGGCAATTTTCCGAGTGATGAAAATTGTCATTTTACTTTCGATCATTGTAATGGTTTAGAAAGCAGCGTAATTGACCTCTGTCTATACAAAAATCTCTGTGTAACAGATTTTGCAGCATTAGAATGGACTGTATCGGATCATTACCCTATATTAGCAAAAATAGATATCCAAATCAAGGTAAAAGGTAACGATACTGACATTAGACAAATTAGTAAGTATATCCTTAATGTACAAAATTGTGAGTTCTACGTTGAGAAGTCCAATGAAGTGTGTAATGCTATAGTAATTCCAAATAGTGTAAGTAGTATCGGAAATTTCTTTGAAGGAACAATAAAAGGTATTTGTGAAGAAAGTGATGTGAAAAAAGTAATCAAAATTAGTGACAGACCCAGAAAATCGCCGTGGACGGATCAAGAATATACCGAAGCATAGTTCAGAAAAAATCAAATCCAGAGAAGACAGAAGAACAATCAATCCCACATCGAGGGAAACTGTCCTCGAAGAATATTTGGCAGCGAAAAGAAAATTCGAGGACATTCAACAACAGAAGAAATCGAAACATGGTAAACAAGTAGAAGAAGACCTCTCTGACCCGAAAAAAATAAATTTTGGACAGCTGTAAAAAAAGTAAAAGGAAGACAGCCGAATAGCAAAATAATTGATGACATGTTGACCAGAGAAATCAGGGTGGAGGAGGTGAAAGCAGCAACAAACAAATTGAAAAAGAAGAAAGCACCGGGTCACGACAACTTCCCGAATGAATTGTGGAAACAAGCCCCCCTCTCACTCCTACTAATGTTGTGTACAATATTCAACTTGTGTTATAGTGCAGGAAAAGTCCCAATTGAGTGGTGTAAAATAATTATATCTCCATTATATGAAAAGGGTGAAAAAAGTGATCCCAAACATTTCAGACCTATATCCCTCATTGTGACTATCCTGAAGCTCTTCATATCAATTCTAGCAAAACGTCTAGACAAATGGATCGAAGTCAACAACAAAGACTCAGACTACCAGGCAGCTTACAAAAAAAGATTCAGCACAGTGGACCATGTATTTGTTCTCAACGGACTAGTTCAGAGCAAGTTCCGATTTGAAGGAAGGAAATGCAAAGCCTATGCCTGCTTTGTGGACCTGAGCCAAGCCTTCGATTCAATACCTCACAACCGACTATGGGAAAAGTTGACTCCCCGAAAAATTTATATACTTGATTAGAGAAATTTATTCCAAAGTCCATGCCAGTGTCAAGTACAACAACAAATATTCCAAAAGCTTTAAGTTAGAAAAGGGAATTTTACAAGGCGAATCGCTTTCTCCAAAATTATTCTCCATCTAAATAAATGACTTAATCAGTGTAATTGAAAATAGTGGAACACTAGGAATTTCAATAATGGGAAAAGTATTCAGAGAAATTCACACTCTTCTTTTTGCTGACGACATTATTCTTCTTGCCCCTACCCCCAACGAATTACAAAAGAAAATTAACATACTCAGCTCATACCTTCAAGAAAATGGTCTAACTCCAAACATCTCAAAAACAAAAATTATTGTCTTCAGAAGAGGAGGACCACTAGCTAAGGATGAAAAGTGGACGGGGGAGGGAGATTGAAGCAGTCAACAAGTACCAGTACCTAGGAGTTCTTCACACTACATCTGGAGTGTATCATCAACAAGTCAACTCAGCAGTAAATAAAGCCAAGAAAGCACTTGGAGCTATCTACCCGATCATCGGGAAAGGGAAAATGAGAAGACCAGAAGCCCGTTATAGGATTTTTGACTCAAGGGTAAAAAGTATCCTCCTCTACGGATCACCTGTGTGAAGTTTCAAGTACATGAAGAATCTTGAAGTCATCCAGCAAGCTTCTATCAAGAGACTCTTCAGACTGCCATAAAACACACCAGGATATTTTTTGCGACTGCAGAACAACTTAGTTAAAATTGAACTACAAGCCATTAAAAATACCCTTAATTACTGGAGAAACATACTCACAAAACAAGATGGTTCCCTTTTTGAGAGACACATACGAAGCTTTAATTAGGTATTATGATTTCAAAAATACAAACTTCAATTGGACTTCTCAAATTAGGAACATTCTTGATAAGGTAGACATGTCACATGTATGGGAAAACCAGTGCCCTATTAGTGTTAAAATTAATATTCCAATAATTATTGATAAATATAAGGAATTAGTGTATAATGATGACATAGATCGTACCCACAAATCTACTACCATTCCCCATTACCAACATTTAGTAGTACAAAACGACCTTCCCAATTATATGAAACTTGACCTACCAACTAGTGTAACCTCTATTATTATGCAGCTTAGACTTAATTATGATAGAATAAGCATCAGAAATGAAACTGTTAGATTAAATGCATGGTTTAGAGATAATGAAGAATAGGGACAATGAGTTAGGTGTAATAATAATTCAGTAGAAGATTTGGAACACTTCCTTACTGAGTGCACATATTATGATAATATTAGACATAAATACCAGGATATTAACATTGTAAACTACAAGAATGAAAATTTTTATACAGAACTATGTGAAGCCAAATGCTTAAGGATTTACAATTTTGTAAGAGTGTGTAAAAGCTAGAATGTAAAAAGACTTTCTTTTAAATTACTAATAAATTGTGTATTATTTTAATTTATCTTATTTTTAAACAACTGAAATGTAATGTAAATCGATGTACTAATCTATTGAGAGGGCAGAGCCCATATCAAGTAAATCATTCAATTCAATTCAAAAAAATTTTGACAGACATAGCCCTGCCCTGCCCCTTTGGAAATGAAACAGGAAGAGCAACAAGCTGGAAATGCACACACAGACACACGCGATTGGTGTTAGTGTGTATTTGTGATGCAATATAATGGCCGGGTAGTTAAAAGAGGAGGAAGATGGGAGCTATGGGAAGCGGAAGAGACCTGAAGGGCCTACTAGTTGTGTCTGTGTACAGACTACAAACAGAGAGAGTGTGTGTGTGCCTGTACAGGCCAGTATACATATGTACACTCCAGCTGTTTCTATGTGTGCTCTAATTAATTCAGAATGGTGAAAGAGGAAGAGAGAGAGAGAGTAAATAAATGGAAGATTATCCACTATCGCTCTCTCTCCTGTTCTATTTATAGGTCAAATGAGTGGTAATTACCGTGGCTGACAACCTCCGAGAAAGCGTCATTACCAATTGAAGGACAAATGGAACAACACATCCTCATTTCTCAACTGTCAAAAAATGACGGGAGGGGTTCTTTCCCCGTGTCAGTCCAACTGTCTCTATACCGTAATCGGTTCACTTGAAGCTCCATCTTTACTATACAACATTGTAAAATGTGTGTGTGCTTGTGTTGACCTAGGGTCATGCACATGCCACTACGGTGTACACATACCCTCGCAGTAACGGGATATGAGGATGAGAAGTAAATATTTGTGGAGAGAATCCGGAGAAAACCCGGTCAATATTTTTTTTGCACCATCCGATTCCAGACTACGCAATTGCTCCTCTCCCCCTCAAAAAAACAGAAATTTGATATTTGTATTCGCACAAATGTCAAGTCAATTAAAATTTAATGAGAAGCCCTCAAAAGAAATGACGAGGATGGTGAGTCTACATTGAAATTTCTATATCTCTCCCGCCTATCTGTGTCTGTTGTGTTTATTTACGCGTGTTCATGGAAAAGAGAAAGTGAGGGAAAGCGAGAAGAGAGACTCGCGTTGATTTTAATTAAATTAAAATGTTGAGTTTTTAGCTATACTTTTTTTCTCCTCCTCTACGAAAAAGACAGACAAATAGAGTGAAAGGAGGGAGAGGTGTCAAGTGTGTGTGTGTGTGTAGGCTGTTTTCTCTATCTCTCTCACACTCAACCTGTGTAAACACACACACACAAACATCCAAATACAAATAAAATGGGGTGTGTACATTTATCTGTGTTAAAGTACACTTCTCGCAGGATGGGTTGTTGGTTCGTCTGACTAAAACTCGTGGAGAGAGTGATGGGAAAGGGAAATACAAACACACACAAGCTTTCTCTTTTTCACACAAACACACAGATCACCAACGAAAGAAATTGTTCAAGTGAATTTTCAACCAAAGGGAAAAAAGAAGAGAGAAAACAAATGTATATTCTAGAACGTGAATGCATGCATGTCTTTCCCCAATATTCTAAACACACAACATTTGAAAAGATTGCTTTTCCCTTTAAGGCTTCATTCTCTCTCACTCTTTCTCTCACTCTCACTCCTATTTACAGAGTTTACAAATATATTGACTTGGTAAACAGGCACATGACCTACACGCTCAGATTACAACTTTTCTCTTTCTCTCCCTCTCTGCTTGGTAATTTGAGTTTATATTTCGTCTACCCCAAATCAAGTCTCCCCACAACTTTTTCCTTTCTCTCTTTATCTCTAGCATTGTGTTTGGGACTTGAATTGAGAGCCTATTGGGAATCCCTCATCCCATCTCTCTCTGATTCCATTGTCTGTGCCCATTTCGCAAACACTCCTCCTCCTCCTAATGCATATACTTACTTTCATCAGCCATAAATGTGTGCGTGTGTTTTATGGGAGCAAATAGTACGTGAGGTTCAGATTTAAATATAAAAAACGAAGAATAGGAGCGTCTCCAAAAATCAAAATCATCTCAAAAAAAGAGGAGAGAAGCTTTTTTGAGACAGTAAATATATTATACTCTCATTGCAATTCCCCGAATCCTCCTCTTCCGCTACCCGGGTATCCGGAGAGAGAGAAAAATTCTCTCTGGTCATGACCGAGAGAAAGTAGAAGACCATTAAAGTTAAAAGGGTAAAAGTGAGGGAGGGAGCCTCAGGTTGCTCTCCATCTCTCTCTCTCTCTCTCTCTTTTTCCCCATTTCCTCCACGTGTGTTTGTCTCTCTCTCTCTCTCACTTCGTTATTGACAGTTGGTTCTTATTCCACGAGTTTATTGATTTTGATCTTTCACTCCCTTCCTCCCTTTGTGTGTGTTTGGATGGGGAGGGAAAGCGATGGAGAAAGTTTCAAGTTTTTCTTCTTATTTTGGTGGTCGACGTGAGTTGAATCTTGGACTGAGTCCATCCCTCTCAGAGATAGAGAGGGAGATATTTCCGAGGGGAAAAAGCGAATGTAAAATGTGTGTGTGTCTATGTATTTATAGGTTGTGTGTGGAGGGACCAAGGGGAAAAGTGAGTTAGGCAAAAACACACACACACAGACTTTTTTTCTCCACGTTTTCGAGAGAGTTCATCTAACAAACAGAGAAACTACCTTTCTCCATTCCTCCCTCCTCGCTTTCTCTTTCTTCCTTTTGTTTACTCAGACGAATGAAATTCTTTTCAAGTGACTGCTTTCACCGTTTGATCCCAACTTTCCCTTTCACCTCCTCCTCCTCCTCTCTTTTGTGAAAAGGGTACACAAAGAGAGAGCGAGAGATGGTGTGTGTGACAAACGTTACATCATATGCTAAATTACTGATAGTCGTCCTGCAGTCAAGGTGTGTGTGTGTGTGTGAGAGAGAGAGAGAGAAGGGTGTGTGGATGTTGTTAGGTGTTCACTATGTGGCCCACAAAATTTGGGCTGTTCAACCGACCTAGGGTAATGGAGAAAGGAGTGAGTTAAGTGAAAATAAAGATTTGTCAGGGGGACAAAAGAGAAAATGTTTAATCATTCAAATTGTAGGACTGAATTCTTAATTATGTTAACTGCCTTCCTAATCAAGACACAGACACACACGCCTCGAGAAAAAGAGAGCGCGTGTGTTAGTGTAAAGACTGATGAAATTAAATATTTTGAGAAAACACACGCGACTCTCAACTCCTGTTGACTGAGTGAAGGAACAAGGACACGCTTTTCCACTCTTTCTACCCCTCCAATCAACTGGAGAAAGCATACTGGAAAGATTCCAGCGCCCATCTAGGCATGTGTGTATATGTGTGTGTGTGTGGAACGTTTCTTTTTCAGCAACTTAAATTTTATGTTTACACAAACAAAATTTTGGGTTCATTCCTCACTTTCTCCACTCCTGTCTGTCGTCTGGGATTGAAGAGATCTAGAATTTCATTGTGGGGAAAGTGCGATCGACTCCCACTTTCACTCCATCCAAACTGAGGACTGACGGGGTTGAGGAAATATAATCCAACATGATTTCGTCATTCCCAGTAAAACCAGCGTAACTCAAGAAGGTTGGCGACCGTCAACATGACAGGACGAGTTGTTATGAAAATTGTGTGTGCCTTCATTCCCACCGAGTCAGCGTGTGTGTGTGTCAGTGTGTGTGTGTAATAGGAAGCCTCAATTTTTTGTCATATTATTTGTCCTCGGCTAATCCTCCCATTATGGATCCCATTGTACCGTACGTGTGTGTGTTTGCACTAAGCTCATCCCAAAATTAGAGGAGATGAGGGGTCACCCGGGCGACCCGGGTATTTTCCAAGTAAGTCACATTATCCTCATCATCGTCATCGTCCTGTCAATGGCTTTGAGCCTCATGGTCAAACTGTGCTATTTATGAATTGAGGGACACACACAAAGAGAGAGGGAGACCCAGTTTGAAGTCATCATTTTTTGTTTTTTCCAAAATTTTTGAATAGAATTTTCTGAATTGCTAATTGAATCCCTGGAAAATCCCATTCAAACTTTCACAGAATAATCGATAATGGTTCATAAAGCATGACAAATGAAATAAATAAACCCTCCCTCCTCCCCCTCCATCCTCTTGACAAAGTGTTGTCTCTCCAGTCTGATTATAGAATTGTTTGCAAAAATCAAGAGGATCCTAGAGAGAGAGGGTGAGTGTGTGCGTGTGTGTTTGAGAGGTGCATCCTCTTTCTATTGAACAATGATGGTTGTTGTATAATAAATTTTCAAATGGAGTACTGTAGAATGGGAATGGAGGACTGAACGGAGAAATCATAATAATCGGAGTCCACGGAATGTTCCAATTCCCATACACACACGAGAGAGAGAGAGAGGGGAAAACTCGGGGAATTTTCGGAGAACTCGTAATTGTGTGTGAGAATCAGACAGCATTAGAGCCTGGAGGATCTTTCTCCATTGTACAGAATATACAAAGTGAAAGTAAAAGGAGAGTATGTGAGAGGGTCCATTAAAATAAATATACTTTCTCTTTATCGACAATCTTATCTCTCTCTCTAGTTTGGACCGGCTAGTCACAAATACACGGAAAATCATTCCTGGAGAATTTGAATCGTTTTTTGCAGGTTTCATATTGGAGGAAGGATCCAGTGAAAGCACACGCACAATTATTCTCTAGGTTGAAATGATACATAGAGGTTAGAAAACGTGAAAATGTATTAATGTTTCCCTCCCCTCCTTTTCAAAATGCTGAACATTCCCCTATACAGGCACACACAACAGTGAGAGAGAGAAAATAAATTCATGGACCTTCTCAAAATTCAGTGAGAGTAGACTTTCTCCCTTAATACAATTTTTTTTGAAAACATTCTGAGTGGGGGAAGAAGAGAAACATCCGTTTTTTCCCACTCATATGTAGTGTGTGGGTTTGTACTGTGTAGGGACACACACATAGATTGATATAAGGGTGGGTAGGGCAGGGCGTTGCATGCTTGGGTGATGTTTGAAGATTTGGAATAAATTATGGAGAAGAGTCAAGTGGGAGAAATTGAGTCAATTTTGTTGCCAAGGATGGAAGAATGTGCTATTGATCAAGGTGATACTCTCTCTCTCTCTCTTGCAAGGATATTTATATTTTGTGTAGGATTCTAGGAGTCACAAATCATGGAACAGGAACTTTGGATGACGGGTGGTGTACGTGTGTGTGTGGACATATGGAAATAAATGTACATACGTTCAAAGGAAAGAAGAGCTCTAGAAATTAATTTTCTCTTTTAACTGGAAGTCTCTTTTTATGGAAGTGATGGTTTACCCTCTCTTTATGTGTGCGTGTGAGTGTGTTCAGTCAAGCTAGGAAATCAGGGACGAGGAACCACAGGCCAAGAAAGGAGAAAGTGGCCAACACTAAGTCTCTCTCAAAGTTTTCTCAGACTTGTGAGTACGAGAGTGTGTGTGTGAGACAAGGGGTTTTCTCTCTCTACTTATCAATTCCTCCTCCTTTTCCTCCCTACACATTTGGTTCTAATGAGAAATTCTTCAGAATTATTATCATCCTCCCATTCATTTGAAATATCTCTTTAAATGACTCTTGATCCCCTCCACTCCCACTTCTCTCTTCCCTTCCTCTGTCCAAAACTTAATTTGCTGTTCATGATGAGGAGAGAGAGAGAGATGTGTCCATGTCCTTTTGATGAACATGTTGACGACCTACTCTTCCTCCGGTTGTGAATCCACTTTATAGAAAGTTGTACAATCTGATGATGATGAGAGAGAGAGTTGAAATTTTGTGTGGTGGTGGTATGGTGAGGAGGAAAAACATCCGTTCTCTTAAAGTTGTAAAAAGATTGTCGGGAAAAGGACCCTCATTCACTTTTTCTTCATTTGCGGGAGAAAGTGAAATATGTTGTCGTCCCAACATCAAATTTTCATTGGAAAATAGACTAATGTTTTAGAAGTAACATCAATAATTCCTTTTTCTTTACGCTCTCTCTCTTTAGGATCCCCTCAACCATGTCAAAAACCAATATTAAAGTGAAATGTGAACATCAATAGAATATTTGAGAAGACACACACATACACAGATAAAATAATAAATAAATGGAGGAAGAGTGAGACTCTTTTGAATATTACATTTGCGTGTAAAATGCTGAAATGGAGAACGGATTATTTTTTTAAAAATAAAGAAAGAAAGACTTTCTCTGGACTCTGACTCTGTCTTAAAAGTCATTCAGACGATTAGATTCTGGAAAATTCAAGGTGAGTAGATTAATAAGAGCTCTTTTCTACTTGATTAATAAATCTACTCTTTTTGAGAGAGACGACTCGTGGCCTCTCCGACTTTTTTCATACGGTAGTGAACTTGTTTGAGGATTCTTGGTTTGGGAAAAAATCATGAGAAAAAGAGAAAATTTGAGTAGAGGGTCAGGATGAAGGTTTTAGAGAGAGAGCCTGTGAAAATTTTAATTTAGGTGATAACCGTACAAGTTGACTGGGAGTTTGTATTAATAGGTAGAGAGAATGTTGAGTAGAATTTGAATTAATATGGAGGGCAGAGGGAGAATTTGGAGGGCTGCGTGTGTGACCGGATGGATATAAATTTACAATTTCATTAGGACTCCCTCACACACTCACATAAAATTGCTTTTGATCATAACGAATGTCACAAGTTGATTAATTAGCAGGGAAGGACTAAGACGTCCAAAAAAGAAATATTTATAGGATATACACGTGGTCCGGACTTATAAAACGAGAACTCCATACATCCGTCATATGATATAAGTGTACACAAGTTGTTGTGTAATAACAAACCTGGGAAAAAGCTATTTCAAGCGATTATTGATTTTTCCCTTTCTCTCTATCTCGTTATGCTTAAAAGGCATAAGTGTGTGTGTGTGTGAAGCTAGTTGGGGAAAATTATTGTGTAATCAGGAGAAGTTGTAGGAAAAAGTTGTGTGTGTTGCTTGGCCTCACTGAATTCCATGGTATTCCTTTTTCTTTTGAAGGAGATCAGTCCAAAAATGTTGTTGTTGTGATACTTGAAGGATGCTTAGTTCGATCAAATAATCTTGTCATCCAAATTTCCTTTTTTGATGAGAGAATTTTTGGGCAATTATTTTTGATTGTATCTGGGAAGGAGAGAGAGAGAGAGAGAGAGAGAGAGAGAGAAGTTCGTCCTACTCGCTTCTTCTCGGAATACTTGAAGAGATGACGATTTTGTCCGAATTTCCCTGCCACCACGTTTCTGAAACAATAATTAAGTTTACTTTATTATAAGTAGTGTTACCTGTGAACTGTAGGTATTGACATTTCACTTACGGTCATTATTTTCTTCTGCTTCAGAACTTGTAGGCCAATCGTCAAGTAAACTTCAAATAGGAAGCTAATTAACTAATGAGTCAATTGAATGTGCGTGTAAGTTTGGAGGGTTTTCAGAATTGTTACAAAATATGAAAATGACAAATAATTACATAGTTTACAGGTACAATAATTTTTCTGCTTGTACTTTAAATATTTGTCTGCTAGCAGCTAGAATTTAATTACATTATAAAATATAAGTATCTTATAAGTTGAAATTAAACTGTATAATTATTTGATATTTATGTTGATACTTGTATACGTATTACAAAAACTAGAGAAAAGAAATGAAAAAGTTAATTTGAACTTAATGGAAAACCACTCAGTGAAATTGTTCATGAGGAATTACACAAGCTGTACAGCATCCTCTGTTATCAAGGGTCCAAGGGGCCTGTACTTCATGATGTACTGTGACCCAGGGTTCAAGGCGATTGTGTCATCAGACCCGTCTGGATTATCCACAACGACTTCGGATGGTCGGTTGACTCGGAAGAAAACGAAAGAGTCCAAATTGGGTGCAATTTTGTTCAGTTCGGCCTGTGGTAATTTCTGTGACACTGGAGGCATAAGGCGATTGTGTCATCAGACCCGTCTGGATTATCCACAACGACTTCGGATGGTCGGTTGACTCGGAAGAAAACGAAAGAGTCTAAATTGGGAGCAATTTTGTTCAGTTCGGCCTGTGGTAATTTCTGTGACACTGGAGGCATATTGGACAGACCGACGGCAGTCAAGTGTCCATCTAATACTTGAAGGTACTCTTTGAGAAATTTTCTCTCTTCAGCCATGAGTCTTGACCGAGTTGTGGGGGTTCGTTTCGTCTCCTCATCCCAAATGAACCAACAATACTTTTGTATTTTTGCAAGTCGGGTCCTCAGATAGCTGGCCAACAAGAACCGGATCCTCTCAACTTCCATTTTATGATGTTTGACAATGTGTTCCTTTGGTTGACAGCGGGTCAAGTTCTCCTCCACATTCTTGAGTTGTTCCATCATACACTCAACCTCCTCTGTCAAAGGGAAAAGGAGTTCCGGAGCAATCTTTTCATTGACCCAAGCTTTCTGCAGTCTCTGTAATACTTCTCCAGCTGTGACCAACTCTTCCTCATCAGAGTCCATCTCCACATCCGGATCCGCATCCATCCTGGACCAGCTTAAATGTGACCTTAGAAACAAGACAATAAAATTTTCACTTTGCAAATTATACCGTGTAAATTAAATAAGAATGGACTGTAAATGTGTTGGAAATGATAGGTGACCTTTGTCACACCGATCTTGTACCTTCTAGTTTGTCCACCGACACAGGAATTAGCAGGAAACAATTAGCAAAATAAATAAATAAATTTGTCCAAAATTTGACGATGAACCGAGTTTTGTTATTCCTTGGCTCTCTCCCGCCCACCTGTTGCGTCGGGGTGCCTTGAGAATACTTTGTCTTTACGTTTTTAATTGCGATTAAATTCTATATTAAACAACAAACGATAACATAGGACCACAATGTTTCTTATGCTCCTTATTAATTTTATGGGATTCCGGGGTAGTGAGTTTTGATCACCAACAATCCACGTCTTGACAATGACATGAATGCAGTATGACTTTTTTTTGTCAACTTGATTACATAAATGCCTAATTTTTTAATCATGTCATTCTGATAAACTAATATATTCAAAAATCTAATTCTGAAATACTTCTTCCTCACACATATTTTATTAGGGCAAGTCATTCTTAACAATCGCATCCAGCATTTAATTTAGAGAAATGCACCCATCAGTAAAAAAATTTTACAAACACGACAAAGGCATTTTAAAATTGATTTGAGGATGGGTTGTTGTTATCAGGGTCTGTTATGGATTCAATGAGCTTTTCTGTCTTCATTCCTCGAGATGTAGATCCTTTGCGACCGTATACGCTGACACATACATCATGTATGGACGATTTTTCTTGAATGTGGCAATGGTCTGTAATTTTGACACACATGTAAGTGATTTCTCATACTTTTTTAGTACACTTGTAATTTTTTACTTATTAGCACAAAAATTCACTGCTTACCTCAGCTCGAACGTCTTCCCAGTTGTAGAGGTCCCGGTAGATAGGACGGATAAACTTCATTCGCCCGACATCAGTGACAAACTGAAGAATTGTCGGCAATTGCTCTCTCCAACGTGACTTGATACAAATTCGTAGCCACCTTACACATTGAGAGTACAACAAAATAAACATTAATAACCATTTTAGACACAGGGTAAAATATTGATTAAATGTGAAGTAAATACAATGTATAGTTACCTAAAACGAATTTCCGCATTTCGATAAGTATTGAATTTGTAGACTTGTTCAATAGTCTTAACCTTCTCCAGCGTTAGTGGTTTTTCAGATGCCAAGAGAGAAGCCAAAAATTCTTGAACTTGTGTCGGACTAAAATGTTTCAAATCCTCTGATGAGAATGTATTTGGAGTCTGTGGATCCCAATTAGCCCAACGGGTACTTAATGCGGCACAAGCATCGTACAGGGAAGTATCATAACTATGTAAACGAGAAATTCACTGTAGTTTGTCTTTTATCCATTTTACTCTAGTATTGAAGTGAATCAGCATAAGATTTTAAAAATTACTTTGGCTTCACTGACGGCAAACCAGGAGCTGTGTACAATACAAACAAAAGTGAAATCCCAATATTTTACAAGCGAATACGAACTTGTTGAATGTGACAATGACAAATTTAACAAAAACGTTTTAAACTTACCATAGAACCAATTATCCCAATCTATTGCCTTGAGTGCATCCCCTTTACCAGCCTTTTCGAAATACTCGATAAAATTTTTCTTGAATGTAAATGAATCAATAGACTTGTACTGGTATTTCTTCACGTATTGGTTGAGGAATCCATTCATGGCACTTGCTCCACCCACAACCGTTTCCAAGTAATACAGGAAGACATATCCTTTCTCATATGGGATAGAGGAGAAACTATCATCAGGGTCAACTCCTCTCAGGTCCAAAACGAGTTTGGTCATTGGATTGTCTTTTCCCAGAGTATTAACAGTTTCAACTAGTTTTGAAACACATCAAAATTGATTAGTGGGTCAAAACAATCTTTCCCACATAGTGAAACATATTCTTAGTATAGAAATAAATGCTCGGTACTTACCAAGAGTGGCCCAGCCTTCGATTGATGCAAACTGTCTGTAATTTTTAGTGAAAAGTAAATACAAGAGTAAAAGAATGTTTAAGAAATGTAAAAATTTATGTCGTATTTACACACAGACATTGTGAACTGACCTTTCAGGTTCACCTCTTAAAATACCAAGAATTTTCCTTTCCAGAAAAACGGTAAATCCCTATACAATTTTCATATTATTATGTTTAATCAAAATTTTCATTTATCTAAATAACTCATTTAGTATTAGATATTAAAACTTACCTCGTTCAACCAAAAGTGCTCGAAATTTACCTACAAGTACATACATAGTTATAAAGTATGCAACAATAGCATGAGATAATAATAATTCAGTTGTCAATTTACATTTGTAACCAAATTTCCAGTCCATGAGTGAGCAATTTCATGGGCAATCACATTTGCGAGGGACTTGTCGTGCGTCAACAGCGTTGGAGTTGCGAATGTAAGGCATCTAAAAAAAGTTCACATCCGTACATTAGGAAGGCGAATGAAGACTTGTCAATATTTTATTATTAAAATTTGTAACTAACGGATTTTCCATTCCACCAAAGGGGAAACTGGGAGGCAAAACGAGAATATCATATCGCCCCCAAACATAGTCTTAAAATTAAAAAAATAAACAACAATTTAATATTTTGAAGATATGTATTATTGAAATTTGTACATGCAGCTGACACAGCTTACCCCCAACAATAGATTGTGCTGCTTGGATCATTTGTTCAGCTTCGGAGAAATCAAATGCGGCATCGTCAATTAATGCTTTCTCTGCCCAGACGTTGGATCTTGGCCCTATCGCAGCTGACTCTAATCGACCGACCGCAAACGCGACCAGATATGAGGGCACTGGAACTACCTGAAGTAAATGACAAGATAGTAAATTATTAAAGTACAAAACTGACGGACATATATTGCATGTAAGTATATCTTAACTCACTTGCTCGTATTTGTGTAACCGTTTCGTCCCATCCACAATTTCAGGTTCTCCTGTGGAGACCGCACTGAATAAAACTACAAAATCTTTGGGAGCCGTTACGTTTGCAGTATATGCTGCCTAAAAATGGAATATATTAACAATATTTTTAATTTTGTTACATACTACAATTTGATATAAAACCTTGTAATATAAGATTTTTTTTTAAAAAAAGACTTTCATCATAAAAACCTTTGTGAACGGAGTATCTTGACAAGGAAATAAAGCACGGGCGTGAATAGCCTGTAAATGAACACAAATACCCAATATAGTCCACTAGTTTATCCCCAAAAAGTTATTTTAACTAAAGTTTGGTAGAGTGACATACTTCACTGTGAGAATACAAGAACGGGTGTGTTCGCGTAGCCGTCATCTCTTTAGCCAACCTATTTAGTAAGTAAGTAAAATGATAATAAATTTATCAAGCGTTTAAACATTTTGCTTTTTAAAAAATTCCCTGTTTGACTAACCATTGGAGTGCTGAGGTATTCGGATCCGTCTCGTACTCTACATTAATCTCACATTGCAAAACACCTTTCCTAAAGAACAAAATGTTAATATATCCTTTCACAGTAATCATAATAAATAATCAAGTAATAGGAAACTAAAAGAATGTTACAAAACATTCTTACGCATCAGCAGCAAAAGTTGGCAAATTGACTGTCAATGGTTTACCTGAAAAATAATTCACAAATCTTGTAAAATGGGCTCAAACTTATATATATTTTCGTACATATCAAATGATAAGGAAACTAACCCATTGTCATGTAAGCATTTCCAATTTCATATTGTAAACTTTGACCTTTGGAATCTTTGACAGCTTTAATGTGTAAATCACGAACATCCAAAATCTAAAAGATTTTAAAATATCCTTTTATACAAAGTAGTTTAGCTTGAATTTAAAAATATTACACACAGTAAAACTGTCTCCTTACAATTTTGGTCACGTCAGGTCGGTTGACGATGAGTTCGTAATTGACTGACCCGTCCAGCACTTTCTTTTCAAAGTTGACATCCCATCTAATATTAATTCGATCCGCCCTCACATCCTCTACAGAAGAAAAAAAATACAGATTGGACAATGACCAATATGTAAAATTTGTGATACAAATGTCATTACGAAATGCTTACCAGGGTTTGAGAAAGAGGTGGGGTCATTAACACTGAGTGCTCTAGGTTCATCTCCCATTTTCTTCCTTTGATGATTTGTAGCCAAAGACGAGTGATTACGATGGAACTGAAAATTAGAGTAGACAGAAGTGGATAATTGAAGCGATGAACAGACTCCTTGCCACTTGAAAGTCAACCGTGACAGTGGCTGATTAATTGACTTGTAACAATAATAATTAAACTCTGATGATAGGGGAGACAGATGCTGATAACAAGGTCCAACTACTTTTCTAACATTCCTCAAAGCCGGCAGAAACATTTCGTCACATGCCGGGATGGCGAGTAAGGATTTCTTATGCGCTTTTCATTACACAACTACAACGAGACGTCCAGTGAAATTAAAATTTGTGATAAGATTAAACAGGACAATTAAATACGGATATCAAATATAAAATAACAAACTGCTGCTGTTCCTGAATATTCTGAAACACACCTCAAAATCGTTGTCCAAGCTGTTGTACCAAGAATTTTTGTTTGGGACGCCCGACACGAACAACAAAGACGTCAACAATGTAATAATTAGTAGACGTTCCTTCATCATTTTGACAAGATTTTTATTAGTTTGTATAATTATGTAGAAGGACAGCACATTGACCATGTAGTAAATAAGTTTAGATTGTTCATTTCACACACACAACATTGATTCTTTTTTTTAAAAATTTCATTCAACGTATTTTTAAAACGTGCATCAAGATAAAAATAGCTTTCAGAGAGTTTATCTTTTAAGTACAAATAGTTCCAGTCAACATAATTTAAGTACTGTTACTCAGAATGACAAAGTATAAATAAAAATACATGGAATTGTGGAAAATTACTTTCTATGGTGCGCACTAAAACATTGACAAGAATAGTAACCGTAAATACACGTAGTTTACACGTGGTATTCTTTTATTTTTAGGATTGGAAAAGTTTATATGAGTCATATAAGCATGAGCTGAATTAAAAGCCGTCACCATCCGTCTGATTAAATACGTATTTCTCGAACGCTTGACGAATAGAAGGATCAATGTCATCAAAATTGTTAGAATTGTTAGGATTGACGAAGCTCACGTACTTGTTCACCTATTTAAAATAAATAAATTACAAAAATTTAGTTATGAAATAGGGATCAAAGTAAATACTTACATGGTAATAATGAATATCAGTATAAATGCAATGAATATGTCTTACAAAGACTGTAAAAAGGAAGCGGAACAAAATTTCGGCGATATCAAAGTACCAAATTTCATTGTCTTTCCGTAACAGATTTTCAACAAAGTACAGTCGACGGATGAGATATATAATGTACATTAAAATCACGAGGGACATTCCACCCGTCCATATATTTATCCACCGTATTTGTTTCATTGAGTTTTTCTGTGGAGAAAAAATAACACTGGTTAGTTTTCACTGGATGGAAACATTACAGTAATCTTTAGTTCCAAATTGGAACTTCCAATGTACATAGGTACTAAAAATACTAATGCCTCACCTCTGACACGGCAACCATGAGAAAGATCGCCAAGGCCAAAATAAGCACTTGGAGAAGATAATACATGACACCCAGGAAAAGATATTTTGTATCTATAAAAAGAGAAAGGGGGATAACCTGTAATAAGTACTATACAAATTAATATGTATATATTATCGGAACTGTGTTATTATTCATTAGTAATGAATCATTACTGTCAACTTCCAAAGTATCATGATTCTGGGAATTCTTCTTGATCATGACCTCTGGGTCACTCTCGTCTCTGGTCAAGTGAAAAGTCGCATTCCCGAGTCGGAAACATGAAATTGTCTATAGGAAAGAGAAAATAATTGTATACAATTATAGTTTGTACACAGTTAAGGAATTTTAAAAATAGTTTTTTAGGTTTTTACGTACCATGTCAATAGCAGCAAAAATTTGGATACACACAAATTTGGATTTATACATTTTTCTTTGTGAGTTACTACTGTAATATTATTTTTGTTTCATGATTATTGATTGCATAAAGTGGGCAATGTTATTTGAGTACATTTGGGCATATACTTTCTGTTAGGCGTGAAAACCAGAAAAGAGTCACAAACACACAACAGCTAATCTTTCACTAAATGCACTCTTTCAAAATGTAGTAGAAAAAAGTTTGCTCCTAGTTAAGTTATTACAGAAATAACACAAAATCTACCTAATTTCTTCTACTACCTAATATTTGATACTATAGACATTATACCAGTTGTAAATAAATAAATTAAAAATCTGTTTTCAAGCCATAACCGCCACACAAAATTTCTCGGGATCTGCTTCGGACCGAGAAAGTCCGAACAAGTTTTCTCCCTCCACGCCTATTACTAATGCTCCATGGCTTGCACCGTTCCAAACAAATGCTGAACAAATAATTTGTAGAATATCAAACTCCTCAAATTCTAGATAAAATTGGAATATTAATATATTTAATATTTGTTCTGGAAAACGAAATAATAAATATACTGTGTAGTTGATTATGAAAATAACCCTGCGTAGTACGTCGGGTAAAACGCTTATTAAAGGCTAGTAGTACAAACTAACAAAAAGAACTGTATACATAAAAGTACTTCTGGAAAAAATAGCGACATTACAATGTAAATCATTTCGAAATACAACCACACCTCACGTTATTCTTGACCTCCAAAGGAATCTTATCCTGCCATTGAGACGGTAACCATTTCACTGAAGGGTCCCTTGTACCCATTTGTCTCAACTCCACGAACAACAAAATTGTACATATGGCCTCTACGGAGCTACAAAACAAAAATAGGAATTTGATTCTATAATAATAGTAAAATATAGCTTAGATTATTTAGTGACAATAAAGTCTTTCTCTCTCATGTCCTTAATAATCTGAGAAATATACTTAGATTTGAAATTCTTAGTTCAGAACAGTAAAGGCTCTTCATTTATTGTTAGTATTTCTATTTCAATAAAAATAAAAAATTACATTCGGAATACGGCACGCCAATGGGGGATTGCGACCTTCTACCTCTGTCACCAATGTCCAATGCGTAGGTTTCTCGCCACCAATGATCAGTTCTTCATAGTAAAAAATTTGATACCGTGTGATTTCAGCTGTCGTAGGTCCATGGTTTAGTGTCAACAAAATGTCATCGGCTTGTGGTAAAACAGACAGGAAAGGTTGTGGTGGAATCAATTCTTTGTCCACTGATTTGTAACTCGGTCTGGGAGGTAATGGTGGCCCCTTTGGCTAAAAAAATAAACAACGTGTCAAAATTCAAAATGACTGAATAATTCTTCTAAATCTTCTCTTATTTTAAAAAAAAAATTACTCAAAAATAATTTTGCCAATCTCTTAGACTCTTACCGAACCAGGTGCAGTAGACTGAGGAGTAACTGTCAATGTGGGTCGTACTGTTGATTTGGGAACACCATAAGTCTTAGCAGGAGGAATGTTTCGATTATACGATGAAGTTGATGGATTCATCTCTTTGCTCAATCCTGGCTGAGTCACGTCTTGGACATTTGCATTAATGGGAGTAGATATGAATTGACTGTTATTGTCTTTGGATACTGCCAAAGCCCTTGTTTCGATTACTCCATTTCCCGTTGAAATCAATTTGCACCGATTTCCAGACATTAAAGTTTTCATCGATTCTAAATCACACAAAATGTATAGAAAAGAGAAAGAGCTCAAAATATTGAAAATCTCATCATAAACATGTGTTACCTAACTATGATAATTTCTTTCTTAAATATACATGTACCTTCATCTGTGTAGCACTTGACTCCGTCCAAAATTACTGAAAAAGTTATAATTTGTTTATGTACATGAATCATTTTACAAAGCAAAAAATATGACATGACCATGTATGAAATTTGAAGTTAGTTGAAGTTAAACGTACATGGTATCCTAGACTTGGTTGTATTCATTGGTTGTTGGCTTGAAGATGATGGAGTAATTGGGTCCGAAGATGGTTGAGTTGGTACCGGCTCGAAGAGTATTTGATTATTTTGTTGAAGTCGTCGGATGACGTCAAGAGCTGCAATTTGAGGATCGAGGGTTGTTGATGGACCTGGTCCACTCATCTTTTGTTCCGTTGGTTCACAATCATTTTCATCAACGAAAGTTGATGGGATTGTTCTTGGTGTTAAATCTTTTCTCTCTCCCAGTCGTCTTGGTCCAGTTGCCACTGGTGTCAAATCTTTTTCTTCTTGCAGTCTTGGTTCTGGTGACATGGATGTCATCTCTTCAGGTACTGGCTGAAGGATAAGCGTTGATGGAGGAGTAGGTGAGACAGCTTCTGTGATTTCCTCTACTGTTACTTTACTAATTGTTGTTGTTGGAAATGGCAAAGGTGTTTCTGGTATCACTGAAGGGCCACTCAAATGCGGAATAAATTCGGGCACTTCTCTTTTCAATGCATTGGAAGATGACGCAAAAGAAGAATCTTCTTGACCTGAAGCACTCGGCACTTGAAGTCCAACAGACCGACAAAAGAATCGATTGTCAGAAAGGACATTTTTTGAAGGGTTGTCAGCCATCAACTTTGCTATTCGTGTCAGTTCTTGTACCTACACAAATTGTGTAAGACAAATTTAAACTTGTAATTGTTGACATGTGATCAATTATCCATAAAAAGAACTGAGCTGTTAATAAGTACCTGTCGTTGCAAGTTATGCACTTTAACAGTAAGTTTGTCCCGTTGAGCTGTTGTTGCTCGTAGTCTTGCATCCAGGTTCAAAAGGTCACCCTGATGAGCAGAACAGGCTGTGGTAAATGACTTCAAAACTTTGTCCGTAATGTATTTCTTGATCTCCTCCATGGAGACTAACCTCGGTCCATTCTGTGGAACAGTATAGGACGACATTTTGAGCCGACGTCCAAACCTCAAATGAACAAATTCTGATCGACGACAGATTGACGACTTACAAAAGAGAAAAAGGCGCCAAATGAACAAAGAGCAGGATATATCCATATGTACGTCATCTTGTATTTAAGTATACGTCAGTACTTTTTAGTACATGTTTCTGATAGCATTATAGGGAATGCAATTATGTGGCGCAAAACAGGTAGCGGCAGAAAATGCAAGTTTTCGCATTTTGTCTCTCTCAGCTGTTCCACTCTCTCGTG
>WJFB01001134.1:0-37011 GCA_009870185.1 Pygmarrhopalites habei
GCGACTTTTTTTCACACAAAAAATTAATATTCCTTAACGTAATTTTTTTTTTCATCGTCGTACAAAAGATAGCACAGGCATAGGTATATAATTGTTTGTTAGATATAAATGTAGGCTCCAAGGATTCTTAATCATCTTTCTAAAAGAGTGGGGGAATAGGATGTCGTTATTTAAGTATACAGTATAGAATTAAATAATTGTATTTGTAGAGAAAAGTACAGATGTTATGTACATTATAGAAGAGTATAGAATATGATCATAAACTTGTATACTTACAATAATACACGTATAGTATATGTATATATATAATTATTATTAGAATATAATGGTTCGGTTTTCGATTCACAGCATTTTTTTTAAACTTTACATTAAATTCAGTTTTTATTCTTTCTTTTATAATAATTACGCTCTCAAGTTCTTAGACACAGCTCTCTTGTTGTGAGCTGACAAGAAGTGGTGTTCGAACTGACACAATTTCACGCTGATGAGGTGGAAGATGATGAGCAGGGGGTATATCTCCATTTGTTCTTCTACAATGATCAATTGTTGCATATATGACTGTGTGGTTAGGTGGTTCTTCCATGGGATTTCTTCGCCTTTTTCTGTCCACAGTGGACCACCCTACTCCGCCTGGTCCAATAACACTACTACTGTTATTCCCCGTGTTGTTGTCAACTAGGCACAACTCGGCGTATGTAATTTCAGCATTACTCTGAATATTAGAGAAGAAAATTAATTAATGTACCTTGTTGTATTCTCTCTCTACAAATAGTTGGCTTTTCATGGGGCAATGTAGTACAGCTTACCTTATCACTATAATATGTACAGTCACGAAAATTCTCAGTGATGCTTCCATTTCTCTTTGGTCCATTGTACAGACCATCTTTATAGTAGTAGTCAGGCTCTGGTGAAGTTAAAAAATGTTATTTTCATCAATTTCCTTTTGTCAAGGATCAATTAGAAATGAAATTTTTATTGCCTTTACTTACCTTTTGAGCTAGGAATTATATCAGGATTTTTGTCCTCTACATTAAATTCAGCCTCTGTGACCTCAACCCGGTACTCTGGTTTAACCGTTTTAAGAGCCGGGCTGTGTCGACCGTCTGTACGGAATCTCAAGGCAAGAACAATTCCTAGGGCAACTACTAAGAGTCCACAGACTATCCCCACACAGACGCCAAGGATTGGAGTTAGCTCAAAATCAACTTGAGATGCGGCTACAGAAATATTAAAGAAACAATAATTATAAACATTGTACGTGGTACATGGACTTTATTTACACTGTGATCAGCACAAAAGAAGTTTAGAGAGAACAGGGAAACAAGAATAGACAACGAGAAGAATTAAGAAGGGGAATTTCAGTCTACATATATATAAAATTGATGTGATAACCACAAACGGATTTGGAAATCTAAAGTCACATCTTCTTTATTTTGATGAGTAAAAGACAAAAAATGGACGAGGAAGGAGAAGATACATTTAAATAGAAGGTCAGATTAGAGAGGAGGAAGGTAAAATGGGATGAGGGGGAAAGAGATACAGTGATAATACCACTAACTGTGTGTGTGTGTGTGTGTTTCTTACCGGTTCGTTTTTCAGCTTCCTGAATAGTTTGACTCTCCAGTAGTATCTTCTCAGAGGCGCCTTTCCGGTTGACAGCATAGATGAAGAGCCTTAGGCTCTGCCCGGGTCTTAATCCTGGTACTACGAAGAATGGGATCGGAGATGTCAGGTTGTTTATAAGTCGGGGACTTCCACCATCCACAATTTCCAGTTCTAGAAATAAAGAAATAAAATATTTCCTGGTTGTTATTTTGGTTGCAACAATCCTATTCCTATTTGACATCGGATGGAAGGGGACTGTGACCAGCATAGATAATGGTCATGAATATCATGGACACTTACGGTATGTTTGTGGAAGCCCTCCATCAAATCCCTCTATACACTCAATCTCTAAGGACTCAGAAGTAATGTTCTGAGCAGAACAGTTGAAGGGTGGGTCCGGTTTCCCTATTTTTTATTCAGAAATATTTTTGTAAATCATTTCCTTTGAATAATTAGTGTACAAGGGAAAGTTCAAGGGAATAATTAAATTAAGGAGTAATTGTGTTGCGGGTGATAAATAGGTAATTTTCTTATATATTTGTACTTGATAATTTACCGGCTGCAATTATATGGAAGACACAGGGTTCAACTTGCTGTCCAATCTGATTGGTAGCCCAACATATCACTGAGCCATAGTCTTTGGCAAAATAAAAAAAATGAAAGGACAAAAGTTAATTTTACAACATTATAATCAACATAATCTCATTTTAAAGTTGTCATTAATTTTTCTGATCAAAATTTATGTTTACCAAGCTCAGACATGGGAGTATACGACAGTACACTGGAAGATGCCAATTTGGCAGAGTTGACAGTCGAAAATCTTGCCTGCTTCACCAAGTAAACAGAATGTAAAAAATACAAATTAATTACAAACTCCAAATACTCTCATTTATAAAATATGTATGATTGGAAATCATCTTTAAACTGACCTGTGGAACGTCAATACTCTCCGCACTATTATTGAAAGCCCATCTAAAATTATCTGCTTTTGGATTTGAGTCTACTTTACATTCAATCTCAACTTGCTCTCCTTTGGCCACACCGAATACCCGTTTCTGTTCTACTTTACAAATTGGTTTATCTAGAATTTTGAAAAAAAATGTTTTTAGCAATTTAATATTACCCATAATTTTGTAAATTGATATTTATTGATCACTGTTTAATTTCCACTTACACATGACACTAAGTTCAACAGGATTTGAACTCCCTTCTCCTTCGATATTAGTGGCCGTACAGACGACCCGTCCTGCAGATGATCTTTTGACCTTTTGTAGAACAAGACTTTGGTTAGACATGATGATCCCTGCGGACGCATTGTGCTGAACCACTCGACCCTGCGTAAAAAAGAAGACGAAAATTGGTTAAATTTTAATTCTCCACTTGTCCTTACATACAAAACACCCTCAATTCCTACTCTCCATCCTCCCATTTGTTTACACACACACGAACCCACAACTTTTTGGTAAGTACTACGCATAATGAGTGGAACGCATGTGTGTGTGTGGAGGAAAATAAAGGGAACATCCACACTCTCTCAACAAAATTAATTTAAATTAATTTTACTCCGTCTCCTCCATGCTCTACCTACCCTAATAAATGTCTTTGACAAACGTGAAACATGTGTGTGGTGGTGTAGTTTGTACTCTCTCTCTCTCTTTTATCATGACGATAGTATCATCAGCATCATATGGAACTTTTTGGTGAAAAGAGGGAAAGCGAAACTCATTAAACCGTCTCGACTTTCATCGTTCTCATTTCCTTGACCTCAACGTCCCTGTCTCTGTGTGTAAAATTGGTATAATGGTAAACTTTTCACACTGTCTCAGAAAACCCGGGGAAAAGAAAGAGTTCCAAGGAGTAACTGACATTTTGATAACACATTATTGTTCTGTATCCATTAAATTTTGTATTCACGTCTTTCTCTCTCTCTCTCTCTCTCTCTACTTTCTCCTTCACCACACAGAGTACAAATAACGGTAGTCCCACTATAAGCGAATAAACTAAACCCAGACACACGAATTTAGTCGCATCGGTTTTTTCGAGTTTTTAGCCACACAAGGTAGGCGACCGTGGTCAGTATTCCCCCCAAGCCACACTCACCCCGGCACGTCTATTGGTGACCGAAATATTGGACTTGTACATGACCTCTACTTGTACTCTACAATAATGCAAAAACTCACTGACACGAATTTAGTCGCAAGGACATATTTATTTGTGGACCTCAAAATTACAGTCATTTGTGATTATGCACATATAATTCAGTATTAATAACTTGTGTAGTCTCCATTTCGCTCGATGACCTCATCCAGCCGTCGATCCATGCTTTCCACAAGGTTCCTCAGACGCTCAGGTTCAATGGCTTTCCAATGATGGCGAATGGAGTCCTTCAGCTCGTGAACATTACTAAACTGCATTCCATTTTCATAACTCTCCGTAATAACTCACTCCATAAATTCTCCATCGGATTTAGGTCCGCACACCTTGACGGCCAGTCGATTGTTTTGATTTCTTGTTGTTTTAGCCAAGAAAGCGTCGATTTTGATGAGTGACACTTTGCATTATCTTGCTGAAAAGTGTATCCACGTCCAGCTATTTTGAAACTGTACGGTTTCATCGACGTCTCTAGCATGGTCTGATATCCCAGCATGTTCATTTTCACTGGAACCAATGTCAGTGGCGTCGCGCCACTACTCGCAAATGCCCCCACACCATGACGGAACCACCTCCTAATAGCCAAATACAATTTCTCGGCTGTGCGATATATAACAGATTGTTATGGACTAATAATTACTATTTACGCGTATGTCAACCTTACCATGCTTCCGCTTCATCGACTTCTTCTTTTTTTGTGTTTTATCACGCCAATGGCGCTTTGCACCGTGTGGTCCATCCAAATTAAATTTTTCTCGTCCGAAAAAATCCATTTTTTCCAGTTCGTTTTGCCAGAACCATACTTAAATGCAAGCTGAAGACGGTTTCTTTTATGTAATTTCGATAAAGGTGGCCGCTTCTCAGTTGTACCCCATTCTGACACTGGATTTGCTTTTAAAACGAGACGGACAGTCTCCCGTGACACTCGATTTCCAAGAATAGGCACAATTTTTCGGACTGATTGTCCATTATTTTTGGCTAGCCTGACTACTTTGAGCTCCTCCCGCTTTGTTAGTTTGGCCTTCTTCTTGTTGTATCGTTTCTTCCTGTATTCTGGACCCGCTTTAATGACACGTTGTATTGATCTTAAATTTCTTCCAACAAGTTGTTGAATTTCCTTGTTAGTCCACCCTGCCTCGTGAAAAGTCCAAATTCGGATGACCTCACTATCTACTAACTTTTTCGCCCTGACCATTTTGTTTTGCAGGCAACTATCCTCAATAAATTAAGTTTCAAGTGAAACAATCGACACGCGACTAAATTCGTGTGTCGCTCGATTTTCACATTTTTACCGTGTCATACTTGTAGCGTACATGAATGATTGGAATTTGTCGTTCGGGAGGACTATAGGTTGGAATGTTATCACTAAAAAATATGCATTCCAAATTCCCATTCATCTCAAGGCTGTAAACGAAGAAAAACCGACGCGACTAAATTCGTGTGTATGGGTTTATTAGACAAAAACTATTCTTCTTTACTCTTATACATTATAATATTGTACATTCCGCAATATTATAATTTTGGGTAAACTTGAACAATTATACTGTATCGTCGGTACAGAGTGAATTCTGTGTGTATGTGAAGTGAGTTCAGGTTTCTATTAACATTTCTTGTGTACAGAGTAAATACGTCACTTTCGATCGTTCTTTCTCCTACACGGAACTCACTAGCCCTGCATTTTCAAATTTTAAAAAAGAAAAACAATGCAGTACTCTAAAACATTTTTTTAAAAAATGTTTTGTGCATTTTTTTCTGCATAGACGAAAAGAACAAGACGACGTCATATTGTACAATGGCGCAAAGCATTTAGTACAAAGGATTATTGCACAAAACATTTAGTAAGAATATATACATTAGACTACACAATTTCATGCATAAAAGCTTAGATTTTCCCGACTGATTTAACTAAGCTCTCTGGCTTTTCATGTCTGGCATGTAACAACACACACAACACACAGTGCATTGTATATTCCGAACAGAACCCATGAACGAATACATTATGGAGTCGGTTCTTGTAGAGAAAAGAGAGCCGATACTTTCCCTCTCTCTCTCTCTCCCTTTCTCTCGGGTCAAAGTGACAGGAACAAGAGTATCGTATCAAAGAGGGTGATAAGGCAAATCCACTTATATTGTGTTGTGTAGATACGTACCCAGCCAGGAGCAACCGAGGACAAGGGAGACTCTGGCACAAACAGAGGACGAAGAGAAGAAAAGAGGAGATCAGGGACGATAATGACATAATAGTGGACTTGTGGAGGCAGCGTGGCTCAATTTATCCATCAAAGCCTACAATTTAAGCGATGAGTGGAGAAAGAGGATGAAAAAAAAGCTCCCCCATAAAATGTCTAGCCACCCTCTCTCTCTGGTTGTGTGTGTGTGTCAAATTCTAAATTCTAGTCCTCCTCACGCACTCAACACCACCATCCTCCACCTCCTCCCTACAACTTGATACTCATTCTTTCCCCTCCCCTCAATTTTAAACCTATTAGGTTTAACAAGAAAAAAATACGGGGACTAACAAGACTACATGATAATTATAAATACATTTTCAACTTGTCCTTCTTTTTTATTATTGCCAATCACCTTCAAGTGCCATGGTTGATTATAGAGAATGAAAGAGTGAGAGAAAGAGCGGCGATAGAATAAAAAAAAAGGTAATATTACATCGTATTTTTTTAATGGTCCCCTGTTCCTGACGGCTCCCGTTATCGAACAAATTTGTTTTAGCCATTAACAAAATACAATTTATCAATTATTACGCCGCGACAAAAACTCTTTTTTCTCAGGGGTTGAGCAGGTATGGATGAAAAAGGTTGTGTCTTAAATAAGAGAGAGAGTGAAAGTACAATGCAATGCATACGGAGGGCAGGGAGAATAGATTAAATTTTTTTGCAAAAGCCACTTGACATAATTTAATTTCAAAGAGTTGATGTGACGAAGACAAAACGGACACACGAGTGTCTCTGTGTGTCTGTGTGTGTGTTGTGTAGGTAAGTAGCGTATTAAAAATAAATGACATAGAGTCACTCAATCAATGGAACAAAGTTTGTGTCAAGAGATACCGGCGAGACATGAAAGGTTCTTTTGTAGAACACATTGTAGTAGGAGAGGGTGAAAGGGAAAACAGAAGAAGAAGAAGAGTTGGAAAAGAGAAGATGAATAGGTGTACATTGAGTGTAATAAACCGTCCCTTAAATATTCCACATTTATAATAGATGAGCACAAGGTTGACATGCAGGAGGGGAAGAGAATGACAAAAAAATACATATTATGTATAAAGGGATTGCGTGAGCTTGTCAATACAGATGAACCAACTCTCGGGTGTATGAATACGGGTGTTCAGAAAATTCACAAAAACCCAGGTAGAACAACCGTTTGTGTACTCCTGTGTCCTATGTGTGTGTGTGTGTCTTTCTCTCTTTGGGTTGTGTATGTAAGTATAGAGGAGTGGGTACTGTTTATGACAAAGCTTAAGAGTTGTTTGGCCATTATATTATTTTGCTTGAGAGTTTAGTTACGACAGCTCCAATGATGATGATGATGACGAAGTAGTAGTAGCAGCCACTGACTTGCGAAAAACTTGTTTTTTCTCTCTCTCTTTCTCCTGAGAGAGTGTGTATGTGTGTGTATATGCTGTGTTGTGTCGTGCTGAGTACAAGTTACCCGCAAATACCCAACTGGACAATGGCATGCTTTCCGAATATCATGGTCATTGACCAACGACACGCAATCCTTGACGACAACGACCATGACCACTACTCTCCTCTCCAGAAAAAATAAACTACACGAGCCACCCAACAGCCATCCTCTTAATAATAATAAAAGAGAAAACAGAGAGAAAAAAAACTCCCTTGTTCCTATGACATGGATAGAGAGACTTTCTCTCTCTTGGCACTCATACTTTCTTCCCCCTACAGTAGTCCCCTCCCTATCCATGTGTGTGTGTTTCGATATGTATATCAGGACTAAAAACTCATGTCCGTATCTTATTACATAATGTATCCAGCAACATATAAACAAAGCATCATTAGTACCCAACCTACACCCTTACCTCCACCACCATCATCACCATATAATAATAATAACAATAATACTAATTCCTCTGATCCTTATCATATTCCCCATGTAAGTATACATACACATAGACACACAGCACAGCACAACACTAGACGGTCTCACTCCAAAATGCATATTTGGTATGTGCTGCTGCTACTCCTGCCCCTGGAATGAATGTGTATTATACATACAAAAGAAAAACTAATGACTGATGGATGGATGGTTGCATTTTCCATATTACACCCTGTACACCCTGTACACCATTCTTGCATAATAGTGGGTTTGCAAGGCTCTCCTACTCTCGCTCTTCTCTTTATGACAGACAGCATCACTTTTGGCTATGATTTTAATCAGTCCTCTCAAAAAAGGCTGAGAGAGAGAAAATTTTCAGAATTTTCTGCTCTTACTTTCTCCACTATTATAAGTGTAAAAGTTACGAGTACATAGCAAAGAGCTGTGCAACAATTTGCATTTGCATGGTCTTCTCCATTTGTCATCACCAAAGAAGGAGCTGTAGTGTTGGGGATTATGGTGTGTTTGTGTGTGTGTGTATGGAGGAGAAAGCAGTACAAGAGGGGGAGAAGATGGAGGAATAATGCAATTCTTTTTTGGGTTCCCCATGTGCAAATATCCTATTCTACAATGTACAAAAGAGTCCATAGAACCTTGCCACAACACGATACCCAAAATTTGGGATGAGGGAAAGTCTCATAAAGCCAACTCTGAAAGTAGTATGTACTGTAAGTCTTATGTAGTCAACACACACATGCTCCCTCCTCCCCTCTCTTTCTCTCCCTCTCTCCAGGTTAAAACTGTCAAAGTTAGCTAATATCTCTGGTCTGGGGAGGAGGGAGAAGGAGACTACAAAGTTAAAGTACATTGGCCAGGCGTAAAATGTAAAAGGTGACATGGTGTTCTCACTTTTTCCAGCTACTTAACTCCACTTTCTCCCCCTTCACTCAGCTGCTACACATTTACACATTACAGTTTCACTTGACACAATAAAGAGCGCTGATATATGGCTAACAGTCATCCGATCCCATTTTCTCTCTCTCTCTCTCCTTCACAAACTCTCAAAGAAAAAGAGGAGAGAGGAAAGAGAGGAGGGCTCATCGTGGGCTCTACACCCATGTCATGCCCGTCTCCATTGTCCTCGTCGGCGTCACCCAAAAGTAAATGTTGAAGTCTTGAGGAGAAAAGTGGGATTAGACTTCATAATAGATATAACATGATAGACACATAATCAATGCTCACACACACAACATAAGTAAGTATAGTGTGGACTCCTGTCTCGACCCCGCTGTGATATTATAAGTAGCCACACACACACACTTACTCTCTCTCTCTCTCTGTGATGTTTCCTGGTTGCATTGTCAACTTTGGGAAAATGGAAAGTTGCTATTACCCGTTTTCGATAACCATGGATAACCATGTTTTGTTATGTGAAAAAGTCGGATGCCATTTTATTTTGAGAGAAAGAAAGAGAGAAAAGATTCTGGATTGTCAATATCCTTATGATCCTTTCCCCGTCTAAATTTTGTACACCATTCTTCCAAGGCCCCTCTTTCTCTCCTTTTTTTTGAATGCTTGTCCTCTTAGTTTAGACACAGTTCAATGTAAGAGGGAGGAGGAGGAGGAGGGGGTGTTTTGAGTGGGTCAGCCAATACAGACTATTGAGTAAAATGAACATGAGATTTATTGGATGACAAAATACAATGGCAAAAATGACAAATGGTAGGGAGTCTCATATTTTTTCCCTCTACTATTCCGCTACCACTTTCTCTCCCTGTTCCTCTTAGGGTGTGGGGTTGCTGAGAAAAATGGGTTGTAATACTCACTTACGACTTTATACACTTAAGAGGTTGGAGCATTTCCGGAATTTGAAACTGTAAACTCTTCCCGTCTCTCCCTTCCACACACACACATACAATCACACACTGCCCAACACTCACACACACATATCAAGCTAACAAGGATAATAGTCAATGGAGGAGAACGACAACAATTTTTTGGGAGAAAACTTCTTCCCCGTTCCCTTTTAAATATTATATATTGTTACGACACGCAGACTACTATCCCTCCCATTACATTACATCCACACAATATATATGTATTGTAATGGTATTCTTCATTTTGTCCATTTTGGCACGTGTCAAAAACATTCTGGATGGGAAAATAGGTGAAGGAAACTCCATTATAAAATTACATGCAATTTTAGTACATCACTCCGTTTTTCGGTCTGACCCAAAAATTATGAATACGAGTCCAGCTTAAAATTTTACAAGGGAAAAAAGATGATAATAAGTCGATGAATTATACGCACCCAAACTCATGATAATAATAATAATAATCGGAGGAGGAGTAGGGATAGAGGAGGAAGAGACCTTGGAAATAAATTGAAAAAAGCTCCCTGCCTTTTTTTCGCTCACAGTGAAAAGAGAAAGTTTTGCACAACTGGAAAGGACAGAGAAAGGAGAGAAGAGAGAAAACTTTCAGCAATCAGATTGTTTAAGAAAAAAGTATATTTACCTTCCCCTCCCATCTATATGCATTCAATTTTATTCTTTTTTCTCTCTTCTCCTCCTTCACATTTCCATATTTTCTATATACGACGTTATATAGGGTTGGAAGGAAAATGTAAGTGAGTAACCGATGCATTTCTCCACAGACTCTGGAGGGAGGTTTGGTTTTGGAGAAAGTACTACTGATCGTTCGCCAGGAGTGGAGGAGGCAGGGGAAAGAACGTGACTCGTATTATTTGAACAGGGGAGAAAAGAAGGGAGAGACAAGGGGAAAATAAGAAGGCAGGGACTCAACTTTAGTCAACGAAATGAGATGGGAGATGAAGATAAAGTATACCATACCATATATTCTGTACCTATATATATTATGTATATTTCAGCCACACACACACAATGTAAAGACACATGGGTTATTATGGTTATACGTGTACACTCTATTTCGTCTCTGTCCTCCTTTTTTTCGTTAACGTTAAACCTTACTCTTACTTCCTCCTCCCGAAAACCAAACCGACCTGCTTTTTTCTGGAACCAAAGAGTCTCACATTGGCTACGGAGAATGAGGAGGAAGAAGGGAAAAATTGGAGAGAGAGAGAGAGAAAAGAAATATCTCTAGTAGAAAAGTAAGTGAAAGTATTCCCTTGTATCAAATGATGGCGTACCTTTATCTCTATAGTCATAATATATGTAGAGTAGAGAGAGAAAGTAGAGAAAGATACAAAAAAGGAGGATCTTTCTCTCTCCCTCTCTCTCTTTACCTTTAAAAAAAGAGAAAAGATTTCCCTCAATTGTTTTTTTTGACTGTAAAACCTCAAGTACATATTGTTCAACCTCGTCCTTCTCGTCATAGTCTAGGTCGTCTTTTCTTCTCTTTTCGTCTGATTTTAATACTCTTGTGCTCCATACCTCCCTGCTATGCCTGTATTCCTCCTCCGTTTCCTACGTTTTACTTCAAAATTCAAATACAAAGAGGAGACTCGGAGAAAAGAGCCAGGGGCACATCTTTTCCAGTGATGACCTTTCTGGTGTATCTATCTTTTTTATCCTGGAGGGTCGAGACAAGGGGAAAAAATACTCGTAGACTTTTCATGACTTTCTCTTTTCTGGAGCTCATAAATTGAGGATTGGCTGGTTGAGAGAGAGAGAGAGAAAGTTGATCTATTTTTTTTCTTGTCTTATTCTCCCTTCCATTCTTCTTCTCCAGTTTTAAGTACAATTTTAATTTTAGGACAGAAGAAGATAGGGTATTGGAGAAAGTTTTTAATTGATCATTTGAATCACAAAATTCAATTTGAAAAGATTGAATCAAAATTTTTCCTTTCTTCATAGAATCAAACTAGTATTAAGGTAAGAGAGACAAATGCATGTGCAACTGTGGATTTTGGTTTGTGGATCATCAAATATTATGTGGAAAATGTAGGTTGAGGTGGAGCGGGGAAGGGAGGGGATTTATTGACAAATTTAAAGAGAATGGTTGCACAAGATGACGATGACTCGGTTACAGAATAACGACATCAATATCAATAAATCAATAAATTGTTTAAATTGAACTTGGACACTTTGGAACAAAAATTCTGGATTTTCAAGCGTCGATGTCCTATATTTATAGGAGGTATTTGGAGAAAAAAGCAAATGATGAATTTCTGCTTTTCCCTCTTTTCTCCTTTTATGTCGTTATAAACTCACACACACACAGGCTTTGGGTCTTGTGACGTAATCCAAGGAAATATTTCTTCATATCTAGTTTAGTGGGGGAAGGAAATTTTTGATGAAAATTGACTCACCTCATGAAACCAAGTCAGACGATAATACGGAGGGTTTGATCTGTAAAGAAAAGTGAACCATTATCTAAAAATTCCATCTTTTCCTTATGAAACTTTTTCTTATGGAAAAAGAATGTTCCAATTCACAAGTATTTTTATCAGTAGTTCAAAATTGTGTGAAATCTTACTTGATATTACACGAGAAATAAATATCGTCGGCTAAAATTTTAGAAAAAAGAGAAAATTTAATCATCGGAGCCAATCAGTACGTAAATTAGTATCGAATTTAATCAAAAGTTGTAAAAATATCATTTAAATCGTACCTTCTTTAATATTATCCGGGTCCAAATTCGACCCCAACGCCAAATCGAGGATCGGAACAACTGTAAACAAAAAAATTTATTATTTTAATCACATTTTTGCAAAAACAGAATCGTTAAAGTTCATCTTCCATGAACTTTGCCTAATTTACTAGGATTTTCATGACCACACAATTAAGTATATCATGATGACAAGAACTACCGGATAACTACATTAAAGTTTAAGAATACAACACAAAAAATTGTAGCCATTTTTCTGATAAAGAGGATAGGAAAAGATGGAAGGACATTAGTGCAGTTTTTTGCTCCATTTCAATTGTTCATCGAAAAGTGGGAGAAAGAAAAGGGGGAAAGCATTCTTTCCCCTCGACGCTAAGAGAGAAGCAGGGACGAGGATGATTTCGCAGTCCAACACATACATTCTTGCATAAATAAAAGTACTCAGGATTGTGTGTCCTATGTGTAGTCTGGAAAAAAACCGATGGGACCAAAAAGAGGGAGAGAGTGAGATAAAAAAAGTAAAGATTTTTGAATCCATTCTCTTCCTCCTCCTTTATATGTAGAATGAGACTACATTCTTTTACAATACAAATGTGTTCTTGTTACACAATGTTTTTCGATACAAGGAAGAGGATGAGAGAGAGAGAGTGTGTGTGTGTGTGTAGCATCATGACCAAGAAAGAAACGTCCTATTAAAGCCTCACCACCCACTGATTCCGAGTGGAACTCTCAACAAAGAGGTTTTTCTCTCCTCCATAATTTGAAATAGAGATTTTCATGAAGCCGGAAACATTTTCAAGAAAAATTGCACTTAGCTGTCTCTTACAAACAGAAGAAATGGTGTGCATCCATTTCTCTCTCCCGTTTTTTAACAGACACACACACACGACGCACAGAAAGATGTAAGCTTCCCATGTGAGTGTGTGTGTGCGATCTTTCTTGAGATTCCTCCTCCTAAGATTTGTACAATACAAAATATACTTTAGAACACGCTCTTTGAATGCTCCTCTCTTTCTCCTCTTCTTGTAGTTTTCCCTTTTTTCGCCGTCGTGGTTTTTTTCAGACCGTCATTTCTAATCCGCGAATCCTAATGGCTCCTCTGCTCCTATGTGTTCGTGTGTGTGTGTGTGTGTGTATGGGTGTGTGTGGAGTCGAGTTTTTTACACATAAAATTTGTAGAATGTGGGGCTGGGAAATGAGTTTCTGGATTAATGAGTGAGTGCGAGTGAATGGGTTGAGTGAATGTTTCTTTAGAAAATGAAAATGTGAGACACTCCATAAATACAGAGATGTACATATCCTGTGGTATAAAAAAGCGAAATGGAGGGAGAGTGGCTTTGTATCCCAAACACATTGTACGAGCAGGACAAGAGACTGATAAAGAAGTGTGGAAGAACGAGAATTATAGTAACATTATAATAATTGTATTAGCGAGAATTATTATAATACATACACACACATTCTAATCCTTCCACTCTAAACCAAGGCTACACTTTGCACTGCACACAGTCTCAATTGTTCTCAATTGTACGCAATTGTAAATGAACCAGTTCATCAAAAAATAGTAGAGGGATTCTCGTCTCCTCCCGTGTTTAAATAATACGACTCCTCATCCGTTGGAGAAACTAGCCGTCGTCAAGTAATTCTAGGACGATTAACTGTACCATTATAATGTGGAGTCTTTGTATGTACATGTATCATGTAAGAAGGAGGGAGACCCACAGTCTTTTGAGTGTAGACCAAATTTTCGCAATTTGTACGAAGGAGTTATGAAGTCCGTGGCTCCGAGAGAGAGAGAGAGAGAGAAGGAAAGAGGACATTATCGTAAGTTCACATTTTCACATCCTACATAAAATTTTGTGTATAATATTGTAAACTCGGAGATATTTCACGTGACGTGTCTCTTACATCTTCCTCTCTACGCATGTAGGCGCGTATGTACCATAATAAATAGCGAGAGATAGTGACAATATTTTTTGAAATACGCACGGACTATGCTGATGACCTTTCACTTTTATTGTAATAAGGAAGAATGTCGTAATGGACGGAGTCAACGTATTGTGACAACAATACATTGGATATTTCCTCTTGAATAAATCATAGAGAATGAGGGGGAGGGAGAGAGGGAGAAAGTCAAGGAAAAAGTTTTACATTAATACAATTATTCCTTCTCATCCTCCTCTTCATAAAAAAAGCACACACAATCCCCCCATTGCACGCATACATCATTCATACTCGAAAGTTGGAAGGGGAGGCTTTTTGACAAAATTAAGTCGTTTTTTGGTTTTGACACATGCTGACGTGCCCCACAGTTTAATGTCTAAAGACTTTTCTTCCTCCTCCTCCCTCACTCGCAGCATTATGGATTTTATGCATGTGGTGTGTATAAACGACAGTCAGTCCCACCACTAAATCAGTGTATTTGAGCAAGAGGAATTGGGTGTGAAAAAAAAATCACACACACACTCACCATTGCCATTGGACCCTCCACACACATATCCATGTACACACACAAACACAGGCACACACACCACACACACAGCTAAACTGTGAAGCAAGTCAAGGAGAATGGAAAAGAATAAAACTCCCTAAAATGACATATTCAGACGAGCCTTTCAGAGAATAAACTTCACTTTTGTGTGTCTGTGATTTATCGTGTGGAAAATAATATTTTGCTATTTTGAACGCGAAAAAATCCATGTTGATTCTCTCTCCAACCCTCACATTCACACACACACATAAAAATACATTCGAATACACACTCAGAAAGAGAGACAGGGTGTGTATTTCTACACGTAGTTTTTAGGGAGGACAGGAGGAAGGAGGAAGAGGAGGAGGGGAAAATTTCTCATAGTGTTGCATCCAACTATGGAATGCCATCACATCATCACACCTCCAAGAAACCAGAAAGCGAGAGAGAGAGAGAGAGGGAGAGGGAGAAAGTAGCCCATCACCGCACCAAACCCATCCAATTCCAGTTTTTCTTTCTCATGATCGTCCGCTTTCTCCCTACACTTTCCGTTCCCAAACTCCCTTATTTTTCCACGGTTCCATTGTATAAAAACCATGAGAGCATCATCCAGTCCACACACACACATACCCTCACATCCTGGTACATATACATTACATGGCTTCCTCCACCTCCCCTGCTTCGACTGAAAGAGACAAGCTCGTCAGTCGATTCATTTGGGCAGGGGAAACGTACAGAGTACAGACAGTCCAAAGAAAAGGCTCCAGTCTTGTCTTTTTTTAACGCCTCTCCACAAAGGTAAGGCCCAGTGTGTGTGTGGTACGCTGTACGTTCAGAGTCTCTTGGGGATCCAGGAAATACCACCACACATAAAATGTGTATGTGTATATATATTTACAATTCTTTGTTCTACTCTCTCTCTCGCTTTGGAGAAAGAGACAGAGAGAGAAGAAAATTATAAGTTGTAACCTAGGATGAATTATACATGACTACACCTATACATGACTAAACCTATGAATTGTACAAGAGGTTTTTCTCTTCTACTTTCTCCTCGATCCCGGTCTAAGGAGAATTTCTCAGTTCCTGAGGAATGCGGTGGCAATTAAACAAAAACGAGTTTTCAAGTTTCTGTACAAAATCCCTCTCTTATTATTTCAAGATTCTCTCCCTCTCTCATCTTATTCTCCACATATACTCGCACATGAGTGTGTGTTTGAGTATCTGTATGGGTAGTATAAGAACTGTATCCATGTGTGTGTGTGTGTGTAGAGGCTTGAAGAAATGCCACTCGAAATTGTTCAAATAAACAGAAATGAAGGAATTTTCTTTTTCTTTTCCTCCTTCTTTCTTTTTTTCTTAACTCCCCAAGTATCGCATTGTGTACACACACACACACACACACACACACACACACAAACACACACACAGTGACCTACTTTCCAGAGCAGGTAAATTAAATTAGATTTAGTGCAAAAACTTTCTACTTGATCTTTGATGCAGGTAATAGAAATAGAAATGGTCGGATGGAGAGAAAATGGGAATACATGGCAAATTAAATACATGATTATAGCACACCAAGTATGTAACTACACAGACAAATTTGAACTTGAGAGAGAAAGTGAGAGAGAGGGCAGAGCGATACTGTCACTCTCTCCCTCTTTCGCTAATTGGCTAATGATATATGATACGGAGAGTAATGTACTAGACTCTCCAATATGAATAATTATAAATTTTGATTGTGATCATTTTATGCATCAATTTAATCTAGTCCCTCTGCCCTCCTTCACCCTTTGAAAATTTTGCAAATTGGAAATAAATGGCGAGAGAAAGGGTGAGAGAGAGAGAGTTGTGAGTTAGCCAATTTTAAACTGTTCCCATTTTTACTAATACTAGTAGCTTTCTCTCTCTCAATAATGTTACAGTTTATGGTCGTTGCAGGTGGTGTGTGTGTGTACGTGTACTTACGTATGTAATGTAATGTGTAGAATAACGAGTTGATGAAAATACATCATTTATGTCACACTAAATATTTCTTCAAAGAGCTTTTCACATTCCAGCCCTTCTCCTCCTCCTCTTCCATGGTTCTACGTTCAGAGTAAAGTATACAGTTAATCGGACTTCTGCTACATAAAATTCACCGAAGCATTAGACACAATTAAAACTAAATCCATCTGCCGATTTGCTCACGCATGAAACAAGGCAAGCTTTCCCCGACTCTGTCGAGTGTAAAAGTATAGGCTGGATTGTTACATGCTTCACTTTCTCTCTCTCCACACCCACACGTTATATTCGCTCTATTTCAATAGTTAGGGCCGTCCTGCATATATGTAGATGTGTGTATCGCCCTGTCTCAATAAAATGACGACTGTATTTCAGTAGTTATTGTAATGACTGTGATAAAAGTATCGACGGAAATGACATTTTCAAAAAGTCTCCGACGTCCAATCACCCAAAGTCAAAATGTCAAATGGCTACTTGGAATGATTTCCACATGACGGGATGGAAAGAGAACCAGAAAAGGTATTAAGTAATTCAAGAGCGTATTTAAAAATTAGAGTAGAGTAGAGTAGAGGTAATTGAGATGGGGTTCAATTCAATTAAAAAACTTGACTCATTAAAGATGATGACTTGTGAAGGGAGTCAAAGGGGGTCTTCTTTACTGAGAACTATAATCAGATTTATTATGACTTTCTCCCTTTCTTGTTTGTGTCTAGGGTTGATGTACTCTATTGATTTTCGGTTGCAAAATGGGAGGAAACTGTATTTATAAACGTAGGTACTTTTCTTCAACTTGAGATGAGGATACCCCATTAAAAATAACCAGAAAAATCTCAAAGGGATCAATTAATGTCAAAAAAATGGAAAGTCTGTACAGATGAAGGGAATTTTTATTACCAGAACAGAAAAAATATTTACTGGAAATAGTACGTATTTGCCTTTTTATTTACTCCATCTTTAATCAGACAGATTATATCAAACGGATTTCTCTCCCTATTGATGTCAACAACAAAAAATTGTGATTGCGATTGTCATTCAAAAATTAATCCCTCTCCAAGTTTCCAGATCATTATAGTACATTGCATCCGATGAAATCTGTTCCTCTGTGAAAAATACTTTCCACAATACTTTGTCATGACTGAAGCTGAACTGGAGTAAGGATGAAAGATGAAATTTCGAGGAATTAGAATGTGTCATGCAAATAACTGGGCTATTTATTTACAAGTCCTGATGAACATCCAGATAACTCATATAATGAAGAAGACAAAAAAAGATGATATACTTGATGTGGATGGAGGGAGAGAGGAGAGGAGGAGGGAAGAGAAAGTAATTCTTCAGAAAATGCCAGAGAATGGTTGGAGGGGACGGGTAAAATGATTGATCAGACTCTGCACACAAAAAAGTGTATTATAAAGCCTGTCATGGACTATACAAGGATATATATAATGGTTTGACAACATTTGACAGTGTCGTAGCTTTCTCTCCCTCACTTTCATTCTCTCAAAGATTCCCTTCCCACCACAAGAGCACTCAGTCTGTCAGACAATGTGGCTTTCTCCATTTTTTCTCCCTTTTCTCTTCCCTTTTCCATCTCATCTTGAAGATCAAGAATATCTTCCAAAAAAAATATTGCAAAAAAAACTGCACACACAGACTAGAATGTAAAATGTGTACTTTGTGTGTATAAGCTCAGGATTTTTTTCGCACTCCCATTCTCTCCTCTTTCCAAAATTGTGGTCATAAATAAATGCAGGAAAAATTATTTTGTTAGAAAAAAATTCCTGGATGGTGTGTTTGAGGATCGAAGGGCTACTCTGTACAGATATTTCCCAGCCTCTCGCCGCTTTCCCTCCTTTCTCCAAGGGAAGGTGGGTAAAGTAATAAATGTGAGGGACGTGCGAAAAAGGGATTTATAGGGTAGAAATATTAAAAAAAAGAAAGAAAATCGATCAAGGGTTTCCTTACAAAAGACGGCCAGTTTCCATGTGTCCTCTATAGCGCTTCCCTCCAACCGTGGATTTGACGCTCGGCATACCAATGATTTTCCATGGTCACCAACTCGTGGCGTCAGTTTAAGAGTCGAAGTGGATATGTTCCCCATCGGTGAGATCTGGGACGTGGAAGAGAGAGAGAGAGAAATAGAAAGACACACATTTATATATAGTATATGTACATTCATTTAATCATCAGCTCTTAATGTGGAAAGTGCGTAGAGGAATACATATCCTTTATTATCATCTCTCATTTCTTGTAACTCTAGCCCAGCTTTTCAACATTGAGCCATGGCTAGTCAAATAAGGATTCACATTATAGCCAAAGAAACAATTAATTGGATTGTAAATTATTTGAATAAAATATGAACGGATTTGAAGCCATTATTTTAAAGCAGTTTTTAATTATAAATTGAGAGTAAAAAACTAGGGCCATGACCAATATATTTGGAAAGAATGAATTATTTTGTTCAATAATGAAATGTTTCCATTGCTAAAAACTTACATCCATAATTCCACTGCTCTCCAACACTCGACCATCTAAAATCCACTCGAGTTGAGCTGGTGGTCGACTCCCCACACTTTGACAAACAATCTCAATCTCTTTCAGTGCGGACACGGGTTGATTTGATCCAAGTAGACTAACTTCCAAAGGTTTAACTGTTAAAAAATCAGACAAAAAAGTAACAATTAACTTCATGTGATTTGAAGCCCAATTTAAAATACTCATCAGCATTATGGAGAAACAGAATTCCGTATTAAATTATTATAATGTTGTGAATAAAATTTCATATGCCTTCCATGTACGCTCCATACGCTTTCACCCAAATCCAAAAATGTCATGAAATATTCGTCTGCTAAATTTCTGAATGACCCAGTTTACATCATACACATCCACTCCTTCATATGCCAAAGTGTAGTCTCCCATTTCCTCAAATCTGTCCCAGAGTAAAAAGCTCTTGAGGGAAAAATTAAAAAATTCAATTGGAAAACTTTTTGAAAATCTCAACTTTCTCCTTCACAAAGATATACTTTCTCCTTACATATATTTGTTATTTTATTTTCTCTCTATTCTATTACGAAAAGGATGCACAACGCTTGTCCAAGTGCAACGTTCCACATTTCAAAATGTGATGCGAATTTTTCCCTTCCCTCCTTCTTTACCAGTGTGTGTGTGTGTGTCTCGCTGTGTGTACAACTGTGTAGTGTCACGTAAAATAGAGCACTAGGGATATCCTTCAAAAGAATGAGGGAAAAGTTCAGTATAGCATAACTGCATTAGTCTTCATCCTCCTCCGTTTTCTTGCGGAGAATGCAATAGAGAACAGAGAAAAACTATAAAATATGTAGTCAATGTACCATGATAGCATGACACAAAAAGCCCAGTCTAAAAAAACCTTCATCTCCTCCATGTATCCGTGTACTGTACACAACAGACACACAAACACACCGGCATGTAAAAATACACACACAAAATATTTGCAGTTGAAAAAAAAATTAAGTTTCATGTCTAGTAAAAGGAGGAGGAAGATGAGGAGGAGGAAAGTATATAAAAAAGAAGTAATTTGCATATAGGAACATTCACTCGGAGAAGGAGAAAGCTGTAATGATACAGAGCATAGACTTCTTCACCCATCCTGTTTGTATCTCCACTTTCATCCCTAAATTGACTTTGCGAGTGTATACAACGTAGATTTCTCAAGGTACATTTTTATTTTCCACAGATCGACTTACGTCTCTCCTCCACATCTTCAATATCCTCGCCTGTACTGTACTGGGTACAGAACTCCACACAATTTTATGGAGAGAGACAGTTTGTCTATACACAATAATATTATATAGCCATAGAATATGAAAGTCGGATACAAAGGTATGCATACACTCACACACACAACAACAGGAAGAGCAGAGAGAGAGAGAAAAGAAAGACGAACAAGTTTATTTGATGTTTTCCTCTCGTCACGTGCCATTCAATTGATGCTTGGCCACAAGTTTCATGTACATAGAAGATTTGTACCACTTTCCCAAATTTCACCTCTCTTTCTCCCTCTCCCTCTCCTCTCTCTCTTCCCCACGTTCTCATATTTTCTTTCTCAAAGCTTATTTGGACTGGGAACTGGTGGCAAGAGTACGATTGGTCTAGCCCATTTTTCTGTCTCTTTCTCTTTATGTCTACACACAGAACGAGAGGGAGAGAGAGCATACTAGTTTGTGTGCTCACTGTACACAGTACAAAACTGCATTCATGTATCAGGAATCATTATGTACAATACACGTCTACAACTCTCCTCTCATCCATCGTCACGACTGTAGAGTACGAGTACTACACACATCATTTTTTGCTGTACAAGATAGAGGCGTTTAGTTTGTATCTGTGGAATGTGTACATGTACTATAAGCATTATATACAGAGAGTGAAAGTGAAAGTGTGTGCAAGTTTAGTTTACTTCATAAAAAGCATGTCTTTTTACTTTTTTTCAAGAGGTCTATGAGTATAGTGGAGTGTGTGTGTGAAGAGAGAGAGAGAGAGGGAAGGGAGGAGTATGAAGAGAGAAAGGTGGAAAGAAATGGAGAAGAAAAAAGAAATAGAAAATTTTTGCTTAGTCTTGCTCTTTCTTTGGCTCTTGTTTGTATTGAGACTCTCTTTGGTTTGGTTGCCTTTACTCTGCCTCCCGTGCCCGTGTGGTTTCTAAAGAATCCAATCAAGGCCTGAAAATGTCTTTCAGTTCTTCTTACTCTTCCATCACTCTCTCACTTTCCCTCATATATGTAATGTATATACCTATCCATCCATATCGATGGATGAGTGAAAGAGAGAGTGAGTGTGTGTGTGTGCTATACTACTGCTGCTTTTTTTCTCGAGAGAGCTCTACAACGCTTCTCCATATCGGCTGATAGTTCACGCGATTCTCCAGCTATTCCAGCACGTACAAACTAACACTCGACTGGATGATTCGATTCATTCATATAACATAATATAAAATCAAGTTAGTCCCAGGTACTTGTGCCCCCTAATATATATATTTATATATAGGAAGAGGAAGAGAAAGAGGAAGAGAGAGAGCTGCTCAAACACACCAAATAGATACATATGGCCTGTGGCCTTTGGACCAAGTTTTCCTTTCTCCTTGTATTTTCTCCTGTATTTTCTCCATGATGTGTACTCTTTCCTTTTTGTACACACACACAAACACACACCCTCACACTAGGCACACGCACCTAAATGTTATAGACATTTGTGTCTTTTTTTTGAAATTGAGTAAAGAGCAAGGAAAGACATTTGGAATTAGGTGAAAATTTTCCCTGTACATGGCAAATGTACTTAATTAAATTTAAAGGGAGAAAGAAACTTCAATTGCGATAAACATCTTTCTCTTTAGTCACTTTAGTGTCTTTTTGCTTTTCTCCCCACAGCAGCTTAATCTCAATTAACTTTTTCATTTGGGGAAAATTGTAACATCAAATGAATTTTACACAATTTAATATCTTTATTATTTTTTTAAAAAAATTCCAAAATTGTTCTTTCTTTTTCTACGCAATCGAAGAATCTTCAACTTTCTCCCTTGGTTAGAAAGTCCATAGAGAAATTTTGTGAATGACTCCACTTTTGATGAATGAATTTGGAATGAGGGAAAGAATTGGAAATTTTATATTTAAATATTTACAATTTCAAATCAAATTTTGGTTTTCACCCTCTCTCTCCCCACATTCCATGATCTTTTCTTTGATCTCCACCAATGACTGGATAAATAAAGGGAGAGACGAGAGTTGATTTGGAGAGTCATCATCATTTGAATTCAAAATCAAAACAGGAAATCAGAAGGGACATATGTACTGTGTGTAGGATTGTGTAGGGAAAAAAATTCAGCACTTATTTTATTCTGCCTACTTACTCCATTGCTTCTCTTTATACACACTTTCCCCGTCAATTTGGAGCGTTCCAGGGAAGATATCATTGGTTGAGGAGAGGAAGAGTTTCACATTTCACGTACCTACACAGAAGGGGAAGAGGAGAGGAGAGGGTAGGGTGTAAGCTATGCATGCCTGCTTAGACTGAAGGCTGAATAGAGATTTAGTTTAAGTCGCACGTAGAATATTTAAGAGGCATCCGTTTAGTCTTCCAACTCTCCATTTGGAGTCTTCTCACGTTTCCATGAGGGTTATCAATTGTTTAGAATCCTCGTCGACTACAATGTGCAATGACTGCTTTTCCCTTTTACGAGATCCACATAGACCACCATCACCAAATCCATGAGAATGAGCAGAGAGAGAGAGAGAGAGAGTAAAAGAGCTGGAGAAAAAAAACTCACGTCAGCCTAGAAAAAGCTAAACGGTCCTCATATCCCATCCTTCCGTTCATATTTTTCCTATTGGTATCCTCCACATTCACACACACGTGTTCTCTCTCTCCTGTGTCGTGTATGTGTACTGTGTACTGTGTAGACAACATTGAACAATTTCCATGATATTTCCTAAGTACCACCACCAAAGAATATCATCGTCTCATATTCACAGCGCACTCGCCATCGGCTGTTATTATTGTCGTGTGGTCTCAAAAAAAGAGGAGAGATCAAGAATTTTTTTGAGCTCTCCGGCTGATTGCGGATATGAAAACATATGGAGCTACAAAAACAAAAGAACAGAAGGAGAAAGACTGGCTGTGCTTTCTCCTGACTCCCTACAATCTTGCTACGAGTAGGCTGGAAATTTTGTCACATACACGCATACAGACAGACAGGGAAAGCTGGAGGGAAAGCATAAAAGACCATTGCGAATGTTCACAGGAGAAAAGACAGAAAGTCGTGGGCAGCATTCGTAGGTTGAATTCATTTTTTGCAAAACAAATTTACGATTTGGCAACTTCTTTTAGAAAAATTGAATTCTGAGATGAGATCCAGATGTCACAATATTTAAATTATTTCTCTTATTAAAAGTAAAAATAATTAAAAACTATCTAATGAAAATAAGTCGATGCAATTACTCGTGATTACACGAATACAAAACTGTCCAATGCCATTATTAAGCTAAATGTCTTCATACAAGAAGGTTCATTTTATAATTTGATAGCACGGGAAAATGGAAAAAATTAATTACTTTCAAATGGAAATAAAAGGCATTCAAACATGAATTTGTCTGGGATGGGTCAATTAAAATGGATTCCATTAATCGAATTCCCTTGTCCTACTCGTCAATTTGTATTTTTAAATGAGAAAAAATGTGACTATTTTTATTCACCACCAACCACCCGCACTCCCATCATCATCATCAACTAATTCAAGGCATTGAACTTGTTTTTCCGCGACTCAACTTTTAAGTAGTTCTCGCTGGAAGGAATCAGAGAAAAAGAGAGAGAGAGAGACTTTAGAAATAATGAAGGAGAAAAAGAGGTAGAATGACTCTCTCTCTCTCATACACTCTGAGTTTCTATCTCTCTACACAATTGAACACACACACACAATGGTGTCAGTTGAGACAAGTACATTTTGCGTGTGTGTGGATATGGAGAGAGGGGAAGAGGCAAAAGAAGAAAAGAGACTATTTGATAAATTTCCTCAGAGAATTGAAAGAGCTCGTTTTAAAATGCATTGTGAGTTTTAGGAATGTATCCACCCGGACTTTCCCCTACTCAAAGGCAAAAAAGAACTCATATGACTTTGTTATGAGATTATTACAGTTTACGGGCGCCCAGACCAGAGGCTCTTCTTTCTTCCTCTCTTTCCTTGCCATATTCCTAGACCACGAAAAAAGGGCAGACACACACACACGCAAAGCATGTTTCTCGCGGCATTTCTCTACATTTTACAATATTTGTGTCTTTCCTTCTATTTGATCGAGTTTCTTATTTCTTCATTTCTCATATATAAATTATACTCCTCAAAAAGTATCTGGATCATGTCATCTGACAATCCCACGTGTGTCACCTCAGTTTCTCCATTGCCACAATCTGAGAAGAAACTTGTCTCTTTTTTCCCCACTTGTTCACTTTCTCCCTGATTCATAACGAAATTCATCCAAGCAGGAAAATAATGTGAAAACTTCACATGTTCCCATCTGTCAACAGTATTTCACACTCCGTAGGCAAATACACGTTTCCTGATTAACAAGGAAACAAAATTGTGGATTTTGTGACCAGGATTGAAACAAGGGGAAAAAGAACTCCTCCCACAAATGTTGAGAAGGCTGATTGGGACAAAATTTAGAGGTTCAGTTTTAAGTACACATATTAAATGTACACGTATCCCTATTTTGTGTACACATGCTGTGGGGAGTAGTAGCACACACACAAGTACAGAGATGTATAGACACATCGTTATGAGATTAAAAATTTAGAAATCTCAAATTTTGGTAGGTATTCATGGCTCGTCGTTTCTCTAGTTTCTTGGTGTGTGTGTAATATTGTGTGGGGATGATGGTCGTTCAAGCCCCAGCCTCCTAGGATGAGGACGAGACGACCTCAGTCATCACAGCGGGACGGGGTGTAAATGCAGTTTTTAAGGCGTGAAAATGGAAATGTACTGCCTGATTCTTCCTCCACCCCACATACACACACGAGAGAGAGAGAAGAGTCTCTCTCTTCGTACATAACACCATGGTGTTTCATAGAACATTTAAAATATGAAAGATAACCAGTCTTTTATTATTAGTAGAGAGTCATAATGCTAAATCAACTTGCCAAGTCTTAAAACTCATTTACAAATTTTTGTTCATGTAAGTCGGGAATACATAATGTATCCCCGACTTCAAATGTACGCTATACATACGTATGTATGTGTGTGTGCAGGTATGTAAAGATTATTACATCCTTATATGGAACATTTCACAAAAAAAGTCTCGAGCTTCTTCTGCAGCTCCCATCTTATATTTTTGCCTTGTTGTGCAGAAAGGCGGGTATCAACTGCCGTCGCAAGACTCGGTGTGAAAAAAAGGAACAACAAACACGAAGTATCTTCTATCATGTAATTATTTATGGTTAGGCTGGATAATCTCTCAACTTATTATTCATTACATGTTTTTTTTCTCTTTTTTTGTGCTCCCCCTTTTAAAAACTAATTTACATTATTTGCACTACAATGATAAATGTAAAAAACAAAATTACTGCTAGGGAAAAAAAGAAATAGGTAAATTAAGTTGTAAAATTCATTCTAAATTGAAGCTCCAAGGTTTTCGATAGTTTGTCAACGGGAATGAAAGAGATTTTATAAATTGACTACTGTCATAAATAATAAAAATTAGAATTACAGGAGTTATGGGAGTGAATTCACACACCACTTTCAAAAAAGTCTCTTTGGGAATAGAGAGAAGGGGGGGGATAGTGTGTGTGCGTAGGTGGCACGCACTTTCTATACTAAAAAAGTAATGAAAATGATTCGTCATAAATTAGACTGAGACGCACTTAACAATATTAAAGTAGTTAGACTTGTTAATGGCCAAGTTATTAAAAAGATTTAGATTTGGGACCAAAGTCCCTGCTTCCAGTCAACTCTGGAGGTCTACATTCTACTCAGCTCTGTCCTAGAGAGAGTGTGTGTCTGTGAAGATGTTGAAAAGTGTGGAGAAGGATTCTCCAGATATGTATACCTACACACACGCACTACACATTCAATTGCACATGGGATACTTGGAGGGGACATGGAGAGGGAGAGGTGGTTAGGAGGAGCATGGGGAAATAGTGGAGGACTCAAGTTGTTCCATTACCATTTGAAGAGAGCACAAGTGTCGGGTCCAAAGTAGCAGTAGAAAATGTGTTGCATCTCAATTTAATGCAATCACCTGTTCCAAATGCGAAGGCATTTCAATGCATATAACACCCCAGGTAATGGCAATATCTCAATGTCAGCTGGATAGCAAAGAGAGCGAGAGAGAGAGGGAAGGAAGGGAGTGTCTGGTAAATAGTATAGTACACGGAGAGTGCAACTTCACTAGCATTCACTTTACAAGTCTAGATTGGCACTTTCTACTGTAAAACCTGGAACCATTGCCCATTTCAACTATCATGTACACACACACAAAATCCTAGTTTTTGAAACCAAGTCCGAAGAGCCCTAATATACTTTTTATATCTTTCTCTTTAGCCTCAAACTAAATTCTACATGTTATCACAGATGTGGAGTAAAATGCTGAGTGCTGAGCACTCAATGCTCCCCATTTTAAACAAAATTTCAGGAAAACGTTCCACTCCACCCACGCCTTTTTTGTATCTCACGAATGTGTTAAATATAAATTCGTACATTGTAATTAAGCCTTTCTGTAAAAAGGAAGAAAAGAAAATAGCTAATCAATGGTCAAATAACGTTTCTGGAATCACGTGGCAAAAAAACGAAAGGCTGGATAGTTACAATCTCAATTTCGAAATCACCAGTCAACAAATTTTTTTTGTTTGAAACGTGTATATTAAGAATGTGAACAAAATTTGTAATTTGCTGTTCCGATTTTCGCAGAAAAGAAAAAACTAAAGACTTATTACATTATTGCTGCAAAAAATATTGGCGGACCACAATCCATGCTATCCGTTACGGGGAATCAAGATCTTGATACACGTGTGTGGATGTGGATACATGCAGTATAAATATATGGGAGGGAACATGGCACTCCTAATAATCTATTTCCTGTTCGTGAGTTGTTATATATATTTTTGGCTGTGAAATTGTTCCAAATCGGTCCTAAAATATTATATCGTACAAGAAAGAGAGAGAGGGAGGTTCGAAACGATTTTTTGCACAATCTCCAATATTCAGACACACATGTACATACAAAGTATTCTTTGTACGTCATCCAGTGTAGGAGATTCGAGTGGAGAGAGAGAGAGAAGGAAAGGGGGAGGGAAAATTCCTGGTTTTTTATTTATAAAAGAAATATATAAAATAAAATATAGAGATAGAAATGCTACTGTGTGCGGGGATGCCATATAGCATAGCATTGGGAATTTAGTGTGGCATGGCCTGCACAACCCTCCACAATTCATCATGGTATAGACAGAGAAATGACACAACGTTCTCTATTATTATGCGAAGGGGATAAAGAATTGAAGAAACTGATTATATTTATACGTGTGTGTGTGTGGACGGGATCCCAGTACAAATTGTGTATTGTACATGATCCAAGAGTGGAAAAAGAGGTGGGCAGGCAAGAACCACACACACACACACGTGGAGTACTGTATGTAGGGAATGGATATAAGAGAATGATAATAATATGGGAGGATCTATAACAATAAAAAAGTGTGTGGATATGGGAAGGAAAACGATTCATAGGAATTCCCCACTCTACTCTACTCTCCACTCCAACTCCAACTCCAACTCTCCCAGTTCGGGTGAATCAGGTGAAGTCGTCATTGTTCAGTTTTCGGTTTCATCATAACAATTCATGGAGGGTTGAATAGGGAGAAGGGAAGGAATAGCCATCATAATATTGGTTCCATTGAATTTTTGGGGGAGACTTTTGCCGCATGCAATTTTTGACGGTCCATAAACCGAAATCCGATTAAAACCTGAAATCCAATATGCCTTTCAATTCAGCTTGAGTTACTACACCACACATTCACTTTCTCTCTCCTCCTCTCACTTTCTCTTGTTGTGTGTGTATCCACTTTTGTTGTAACCCTGTTCTTCCCTTCTCTATCTCTGTGTGTGTGTAACGTCATATGGAAGGATACTATTATCATTGAGGAGAAAATATAAAAACTGAATTTTCGCATAGCCCACGTGTGTAGCAAAAAATAACAGACACACAGACAAGGGATGGAGAGAATAGGACCATATTGTGCATGGTGAAAATTCTTGTCGTTAATCATTTTACGCAGCTCATGTTCTCACTACCACCTTTTCATGGAACATTTATTATTATGGAGTAACATTGCCTACACATTTTTTGGCATATAAATATTACACACACACACAAACACACCGGAAGGATTCGAGTCGAGAATTTCGAAACATTTCGAATCCTCTCTCTCTGTAGGAAATAAAAATAGCAGGAAATCTTTGGTTTGACAAAAATCTTAATCACAAATTTTGACGGAGTTTCTTCACAAAATTCTGAAGGTATTCCGATCAGATTAGACAGGATGGCATTTTTGCCATTTGGAAAAAAATTCTTGTATGTATTGTACTTATCCTCAATCTTTATTCCACATTTATGTTGTCCCTACTTTCCCCTGATATTGTCCACTCCTTTCTTTTTGTTCAATGTTCAATGGAGAAAGTGGGTGAAAGAAGGCGGAGGGGAGAGAAAACTTGAAAAAAATTAATATTTGAAACATTACAATCAAAATTACTACCACTGTATTACACAAGCGAACCCTTTATTTCTCAACTTTTCTACAGGATCTTTTGTAAAATTCAATTTTTTATGTAGTCATTTTGAACAGTGGCCTACTCCACTCTCCTCCTCTCTCTATCCTTTAACATTTCCTTGATATCCCCTAACTTCCGGAACGATACAAAAAAATATGTTTTTTCCCAGCAGAAAATGAAGAGAAACATTAGGTTGATGTAGAAAGTTCATAAAAATAATTTGAGCAATGATGAGCTGAACAAATTGACTGCATTTATCATTGTGTGGGTTTTCACATTTTGGAATATATCCCTCCCTACATTCCAGACGATCATAAACATTTTTGTAGTCAAAACGAAATTCGGGAGAGAGAGAGGAGGAGAGGAGAGAGAAGAGAAGAAGGCTATTCAATTCGGAATATTCAAAATTATTTTTATCTTGCGGGGGTAGGATGGCTCAAGTTACCTCGGAAATTGTGTCTGGGATCTACCAGCAGACATTTGAGTGATACATTTCCATCCTATGACAGCCAGACTCAACTGAGCTCTGCATTTTAGTTGGAGGCTATGGTATTATTCATGAAAATGAAATAAAAGACAATTGAAAGTACCCATCGTATAATCAGAAAGAGAGGAAGACACAGAAAGAACGCTTTTGGCTTTTTACACAATTGCATTACACGAGAGCTGTGGCTGGTGCTGGTGGGTGTGTGTGTGTGCTTATTTTGACTAGTTTGCTCTGGCTCTCTCTTTCCCTCACATACACACACATGATGCAATCGAATCGACATGATGAAGACATGTGTCCATGTATTCTGTGGGAATATTTTGTGGCTTTTCATTCGACATTTCGGTTCGGTGGATTTTGGTTAACCGAGAGAGAGAAGCAGAGAGAGAGAGAAAGAGAGAGGGAGAGAGAAAGAGAGAGGGAGAGAGAAAGAGAGAGTCGGTGAGGTGTAACAAAGTTTTGTATTCATGCAATGCCATGCTTTGTATATTTATGTATTACGTATATAACGTGTGTGAGTGTGTGTCATGCCATGTGGTACACAATCAGAGAATTGAGATACGGAGGTAGTTTGAATTTCGTACATGAAGTCGAGTGTACAGGGGCAAACGGGTTTAATAATACCCGCTCTCTCCCGTTTAATCATATGCATTGAAATTTCACGTAGCAATTATCAATTACATGTGGAATCCACAATCTACTATAATAGTCAGGTACCGTCCGGACAATATATTACTCTCTCTCTCCCACTCTCTCTCTCTCTCCAGTCCACTCATGTACGTATACGAAAAGTTCCCTTGTTCCCATCCACATGTTATATAAAGTAGTCGAGTGGCGTGTGTGTGTTCGGGTAGAAAATTCAGAGCAAAGTGCCGTGGCGGCATGAACTCTCTTGTTTTGATTGAGCATATAATTTATATAGGAAAGGAGAAACAAAAAGTTTGAATAAAAAAGTTGCTAATTCTTCTTCCTTTTTTTGTTTTTTTTTCAGTCATGACGTCACGGACAAGTCCTTGTTTGGAAAGAAGAGTGTGCACAACAAATCCTCTTTCGTTCAGACTGTGAACAAAAGAGAGACTCTTGAAAATTTCAGAGGTAAATGTGGAGCCATTGTCCTATCGAGGGGTTGCATAAATGCGTCTTAAAATAGTGGACGCACACTTACATCATTACATAAGCGTGTGTGTGTGATTTTTCTTTCAGTTTAGGATGACAAAAATATTTTGACCATGTACAACATAAAGGACGATGTGTACAAAAACAAAAGGGATTCAAAAATATTCATACGACTTATAATAATAATTGATGCAAAACAATCATTCTTTATTAAACAATTCTGAATATCCTGCACTCCAAAATAAATTCTATGTAGAGATTTCGTTTCCCTTATACTGTGTGTGTTGTGTAGGATGGAGGCTTATTCTTGTAAATAGCCCTTTTGTTTTTCCCCTCATACTCCTTATAGCATCAAGGAAAATCTGAAGACTGACTTGTGTACACAGATAGTGATGAGAGAGAGGGAGGGAAAGTAAGGACGAAACTCCATAATCTCAAGTGGGTTTTCCCATGAAACTCATGAAAGAAATAAAAGAATTGCATTCTGCCCGAACAATCAAAGTGAGTCGAAATGATTTTATCATATCCACACAATACACACACGCTCTGTGGAGAGCGTAAGTTCTAACATTCTAGAAAATGAGAAGAGATGCAGGAGAATGGGTAGTACAAAAATAAAGGAGGTTATTTCAACCACTTTGTACTCGAGAATTCGGGTATCATATAAAGCATGTATTGGTAGGTGTAAATCCGTTGACCATTTTATTCTGAATCAAAATAGATGTGAAGCATACGGCTTAAAATATTTACCAGGAGTTTCTAAAAATTATACAAGTTGGATGCAGGTACGAAATACTTGCGTAAAGTTGAATTGAATTAAGAATTTTGCGTCGACCTGGATTCGGATTCTGTTTTGAAATTTGCGTTGTCACTCTGCCTGAATGTCCATCGGACATGAAGAATAATCCAAGTGAGTTATTCCAATTTCGGAAAAGCTGATGTTTACACAGAGTAGAGCCAACCAAAGAAATTTGCCTCACAATCATGCCCTCTCCTTCTCTCTCTCTACATTTGATATTACAAGCTACTAATTCAAGATGCAGGAAAAGCACAACAACCAGAAGTGAAGAACGCACGATCTCCGTTTTCCCCCTGCACTATTTCATGTAATTTCACCAAGACTTTCTCTGAACTCTCGTGTATGTGAGAGAGAGAGAGAGTAGAGGAGGAAAGCAATGGCAATCTACGATTGCCTTGGAGCCTTCAATTTTCTGCTGACTCTTCCTTTCTTTCCCTCCTCTATTGTCTTGTCTTGTGTATTCCACATCCACCCACATCCGAACACACACATCCATATATACTGACAGCCTCATCATAAAAGAGGGTAAATGCCCCATGAGTATACGCACTTGTATTTTGTGCGTGTCCGCACACACACTGGGGGAAAATCCGTCCACAATCTTTAACATCAAGCTAATATTTTGAAAAAATTGTCTTGACCCATCCATCCTATTTATTATCGAAGCCTGTCATCATTTACTGAAATTGAGTTTCTTATTGGCCCGAATTCTGAACTTGAAGGATTAACAGTAGTAATCAAAATGGAAGTTCAAGACTCATTAAAAATTTGATAAGAATGGATAAAAGTGAAAGCTAAGAAATCTTTAAACTCTGTAATATTCATTGTCTAAAGCTTCATCAAAGAAGACCCGAGTAAGAGAAAGAATAGGATGAGTGACCCAAGTTCTCAGAATCCCACCCTCTTCTCCTCTGTATTTATTCCCTTTCTCACATTTCCCTGTTTTCTTTATTTGGGAAGGCAGGAGAACGATGAGGGAAAAGGACGAGGGAAGGGGACGGAGAGATGAAGACAAAAGAAATCTAATTTCGTGACTGGTGTGGAAAGCGGGACTGACTGAGTGACTAGGGGCGGCGGACATACAAACGTGTCATTGGTCTTTCACGAAACAATGCCCCTCAAAGACACAAGTTGGTTGGTAGGTGGTATGGAGTCATATTCAATATGTTCCTAATTCTATCTGTATTCTCATGTCCATTCATATTATTTCCAAGAAATTGGACTGATTTCCTTTCACAATTTTGCGAAACAATGTCCAAATCTTGTTTTATTGTTAGACCACCAAAACAATTCTTTGAAAATAATAAACAAATGTTTGTGTAATTAAAATTGGGTCAATAGCAACAAAAACAACAATCAAATACAAATTTGACGAGGGAGGACATTGACCAAAAGACCCGGTTGTCCTTTTACTCCTACAGGGTATTTTCAAGGAAGTCGGAGAATAAGTGTGTGTGGCCGTCTTGTAATGGACATAGTGAAAGAGCGGGAAATTGATGAGAGAGAAGGAAAATACCATTCTCTCTCTTATTGATTGTAAGCAAACATTATGTACATGTAATACAGACCTAATTCCGACTCCCTTTCTCTTGATCTTTCTCCCTCTCTCTCTTGTTCTCAGAATGAAATTCATTCTATCCGTGGATATACGTGTCTGGAAGATAGAAAGTCAATCTGATGTTTGATCTAATAACATTACTCGCCCATGGCTCTTTAGAATTGAAAAGATCATATGACTCTTCTCTCTTTCACTCTGTACAATATGCTTTTACTCTATTGTGTGCAAAGATGAGGACCATCTGTACTAACAAGGGAGAGAGAGGAGAAATTACATTTTTCTTCTTCCTCTCCTCCACCAAGAATAGCAGGCAATGTCTCATTATATGTGGAGTATCAGCCACACATTTCAATCAGAGTGTGAGTGTAGGTGTGGGATAAAGACCAAGAAAAAGAAAAAGGTCAGAGGTGTGAAATTCTCACCTTCTTCACCGTTACAGTTTTTAGGACCAAAAATTTATTTATGACACTCCTCTTAAGACCACTTTGAATGTCTAGACAAAAGTGTGGACATTTTAAAAAAATTTAAAAGTCGATCATGTTTACTTATTGAACTCAACAAGAGGGAGAGAGGCTGGAAACAAGGAAAACGTGCCAAACCAATATCATGAGAGCGTGTGTGTTTGAACTGTGAATGAAGGACGTTTGTTTGTGCTACTGCTGTGTTGTGCTGTGTCCAGCACGTTTTTACATCTTTTTTGGCTCTTTAGCAGGGGTCTGAATAAGAGAGAGAGTGCGTGTGTGTTCCAGCCAGCCAGGGGACATCAGAAAATTGGAAGAGAGAACGGGAAGGAGGGAGGAGGACTAAAGTGTTGCAAGAAGGGTCAAAAGAACGTGACTCTGAGTTTTAATAATCTCATTTGAGGTGTGTACACTATCCATTTTCAACTGGACACCAGGGTTGGGTTTGGATGTAACATAAAAATCCTCCCTGTTTCTTTTAGTCGAACAGAGGAGGAAGGACACCAAGAAACAAAGCCAAGAAACGAATGTATTCATGGAAAGGAAGAGTGTGTATGCATGTGTGTGTGGGAGAGAGAGAGTGAAGGAGGAAACGCAATTTTTCGGAATACTCTCGGGAATTTTATACCTTCCTTCGTTTTCCCCTCTGATATTTTCAGTTTCAAGAATTTAGTGGGTGGCGTTCAATTGGGATGGTAATAAATTGGATTTTGGAACTGAGTACATAATCTGAATTAAATTAGTGCGCACGACCCGCCTTATATTGTTAATTAACAGCTGACCTTCAATTATGAGCTAAAATTACTAAATGATGAAAATTCAGTAATCACTGAAATATCGTCCGGTGCATCACAATCGTTCAAATTTTGAATAGAGAAAAGGCAGTTCAAAAAAACTAAAAATAGATTGAAAGCGCAATATCCTAGACTCCCATTGAAATTAACATTCATCATTGCAATTCATCCAGACGCACGAGAGAACAGGAGAGATCTTTTCATCACACAGAAAAGAGCAGATGCACCCCGTCAAACCATCCTCAGTTCAACTCATCAAGATAAAGATGAGGTTTATTTATAGCCTTTTGATTGACACAAAAAAACGGAGGAGAAACAGAAGTCAATGTAGGATGCACAAAATTCCTTTTCCGTGCATAATGCACAGTTATCAAAAGGCTTTCAGAGGAGGATGTGGCAATGGCTTTTTAAGGAGAGAGTGGGTGTACAATTGCAATGTGAAACAATTATAAGAAATTATAGGCCAGGAAAGAAGAGAATTATAATAAAAAATTCAGATTCTCCTGTCGTCCTACATACCACAAGAAAATGGTGTACTGCGCTGCATAACGCTGTGCATACATACTGTGTGTGTGGATGACTTTAGTTAAAAATTAAATGAACTTTTGTGTCCATACAGAGCAGAGAGAAGAGAGACAGACGGACCTGCCTGGTGTATGTATGTAGATGGGGAGATATGATTAAAACATGTGTACTTGTTTGTAGTCACAAGATTTGTTTAAGACTGTAAACTGGAGAAGAAATCAGTGAGCAGGAGCAGAGTGGAGAGTGTAGGGTTGACAGCAGACACACACACACGTAGAGAGAGTGAGTGACTGTGTGTTTGCTGTACAACAACATCCGTAGTCAGGAGGACCCCCAGAGTGCGCTTTAATTTTCGGCTCTTTTGAGCATTTAAACACGAATGGAATAAAATAAAGTTGGGCAACAAATAGGGAACAAGGCCTTTCCGCCTTCCACTCTCCCGGTCCTCTTAATTTCGACGCTATTTAATTTTCCAACTGAGAGAGGAGGAGGAGAAAGAGAGGGAGGGGGAGTGGGTCTGGAGAAAATGGAGAGAAAGAGAGAGGAGCATCAATATGCACAGATACTCCAGACTTTCACAATTCCAGACTTGAAAAACAGAGACATGGAGAAAGAGAGTGTATGCAATGTACGTATGCGTGTGTGTGTGTGTGGAGGGGGAAGAGGGAAAGAGGAATTATTTGGCGGCCACAGTCTGTGCTTATCTGGGTTGGTTCCTCCACTCCTCACGTTTTTCTCCCTCTCTCCCTAAATCTAATTTAAATACCGACTACTGCCTTCCGAGTGTCCATAAAATGAAGGAAAATCCCTGGCGGGGAAAGCTTTCCCCCAAACCCAGCAACCCTTACGACATACGATCCTCCTCCTCCTCTTCTTTCAATTTCTACAACTATCATAATCCACACACCAACATATGATCTCTTAATGGTTGTTGGTGGTGATGTGTGTATGCACAATAAAAATATATACCTATGAGTGTGTGTGTGTGGATGTGGAGACGGTGACAATATAAATGAGACAAAAAGGTTCTTCTATTCCCTAATTATTTAATTGCACACAAAAACGGAGGTGAAGCTTTTGAAGGGGGTGGAAAGGAAGAGAGGAATAGAAAGCTAACAACAAATTAAGTGCAATAAACGTTCTATTGTACGGTAGATGGATTTTCCTCCTTTTATTTTAATGTTGATTCGCGTTGTCAAAATTAAGGCCATTTTCCACTGAGTTTACCCTCTCGTCATGCTTCAGACTTTCCAAATTTGCAACATACTGTCCATTGTGTGTCTACACGAAGAGAGAGAGAGAGAGAGAGACAGGATATTTCGAATGTGAGTTGTGCAAATAAATTAAACTTGAGTTAAAATGACAGCCACATCACGTATTAGTAAAATGAGATTGTGTTCTTCTCTTCACCTTTTTAACAGTCCTTCATGTGGGGAAATACCGTAATTCTTTGGAGGGTGCTGACCCGGGTCACCCAGAACTTTTATGCATCACTCAAATTTATTACGAGCTGGGCTTTCTGTAGGATGAATACGGTTCACATTCATGTTTGATTCTGTGTATCGTCAAATTGTACATGTGCCCGGTTTGTCTCAACAACAAGTTTCCATTTGCACAAGACAGAGAAAAGCTTTGTCCATTGTTCTCAATGAATTTCTGCATACTTTGTATTTGTGTATGCAAAATGCCTTGTTCTTTTCCATTCCCACTAGTAATCAATATAACATAAGGAGCTGTTTCTGTATTCGGTTATACACTAAAGGATCTGTAGCTACGTAACTCCAACTTGCAAGTGACACATTTTCTGAAAGCTGGAATTTCTGGCTTTTGCGTGGGCTATGTCACAACACTTGATAAGGTCACTTGACCTGAGCCTGGACACTTTTTCGAAATTTGTTTTTTTATAAAAAGAAATGTTTAAAAATCGCCACTAAATGTGCACACGGCACTACTCTTGATCTGTTACGTCATGGCGAGGATTAAAAAACTCATCTCCAGAGGTCACCCATTCGAATCCCACTGACCACTAAACTTTTCATTCTCATATTTTTTAACTTTTTATGAAGAGACAAGTTTATAGAGTTTTTCGAAATTACTTTTACTTTC
>WJFB01001135.1:0-36999 GCA_009870185.1 Pygmarrhopalites habei
AGTAACTAGTACATACCAAATGATTAGGATTTAAGGCTGCTTCTGAAACGACTTCACAGATTCTTCCCAAAGCCCATGCTGTTGTATCTCGAACAACAACATTTTCATCTTTCATTAGTGCTATCAATGTTGAAAGAGCCTCCTCAGCTAAAGGTTTCATGGAAACAGGGTCTGGACCCTCCATAATACACCCAAAAGCCATGACGGCAGCATCACGGAATCTCCAATTTTCATGTTTGATATTGGATTGAACAAAAGGTACAACTGGGTAAGCAAAAAAACATGACTAATTAATAATACTCACATCAAATTAATAGGACAAATGATCTAACAAAAAGAAACTACAGAACAATCTATTCTAGACTATTTTCATTTTACAAGGGTATTTGAATATTCAAATTTTATTCCAAATTTAGTAGCAGTACCTGAGGGAATGATATCATCTTCGCAGCAATTTGCAAGGAGCATAAGGCAAACACCAGCAGCTTTACATGGATTCCAATCATCATCGTCATCACTAGAATCCTGCTAAAAACGGAAAAAAAATCACTCGTCAGTCATGGGCGCTATAATAATAGCTCCCAAACAAAAATACTTAGTGAAAGTAGTCACGAAAATTACGATCATATTAGACTATTTTCAATCAATGTGAGTGATATTCTACGCAAATAAACATATATACAAAATTTGATCCTTGCCTGTTTTGTTAGAGTTTGGATGAGAAGTGGAACAAGATATTGAAGAGCTCCTTTAGCATAGAAACGAGAAGTTCTTTGCGGAGGACGACCAAATTCCATCGCCTCACTAGCTTCTATGGCCAAGTCAACCTCTTCGTCACAAACGTTAGACCAAAATTCAATGCCTTGAAGGGAAACCTCATCAACATCGGATTTCATAGCCTCCATTGTGATAGCGAATAAGGCTAAATTCATATAATATTCCATGTACTGATAGTATAGTGACATGATTTTAACCAGACACTGTAGCGCTGCTACTTGGACTTGTGTATCCGTTACTTGTGTTGCTTCACACACAACTTGCATGATGTAGTGCCTTTCCGTCTAAAAATGATGAAAACGACATTTAAATTTTTTAGATTATGGTAATGAGAGTAATGTTTAAACTTGAAAAAAATCAATAATAAGAATGACAAAAACATACTTCAGTTTCAAAATTAGTCTTTGTAAATTCCAGTGAGTTGAGCAAAGCGTTAGTTGCTGCTAATCTAACACGATTTGATGGTTCTTCCCTTTTCATTCCGTGAACAATGGCTGTTAAAATATGGTTACTCTGAGTGGATAAAATTTGAGGATCCTGTTTGAAGGAGAAAAAAAAGTTAATGAACATATTTTCAAATACAAAAACCCCAGTATTGTAAATACTTGCCGAAGAAGACAAAAAATGTACTCACAATATCTGCACAAATGTATCCGATGGCCTCTAAAGAAGCTTCCTTAAGGAGTTCAGTAGACGGAGTACTCCCGCTAGTACCTGCCACATTGTTAACTAACGTAGAAATTAGATCTAACCACTGCCCAACTGTCAACTCGATAACCCCAATATAGGCAACACATTGTGCGGCTGAGCTCGGTCGAGTTGTCTCTGTGCCTAATGCTCCTAGAACCTATATGAAACATACAAAAGAAAAATTGTTCAGATGAGTATCGTACCTCCTCCAAATAAAAGTTTAGATAGTAAAAAAAAGACATAAGTGGATTTACATTTTTCTTGACGTAATTTCTAATATCTTCACTAAGTTGAAGCCATCTTTGTTGATATTGTGTTTTAACATTTATATCTTTAGACGTCAACAAATTTTTCAACTGGAGGCCGGAAGCCATGCGGGCAACGGGACTATAGCCGGCATGGGCCAATACTTCAGACAAGCTCCGAATGTATTCAGGCTGTTTAAAAAGAGAAAAATGAAAATTAATCATGACATTCCTGGACATGGGAGAAATCAAGCTTTGATTACTTACGAAATTCGATTGAGCCGCTTGCTCAAGAAAAGTTTGTGCTTGAGTGAGTTCATGTTGATCTAAGAGAAAGAAAGAACAAGAAAACAATTATTATATTATTTCGAAATAGAACAAACTCAGCCATTCCACATTTATGATTGAGTCAGCCCTTGGACATTCAAAAAAAAATATGCATACTAAATGACAAGCAATGAACTGTTGGATTTTTGACATGAAACTGGCAAGTAAAAAATTGAAAAAAATGTCCACAACGATAATCTGAATTAAAATGCATATTTACCTGGTGACACAGTCCTTTCAAGAATATTAGCGAGCTGGAGAACTGGAGATTCCGTCGCGTTCATCTTGCTTTGTTGCGCGCCTAATGGGAATAAAAATTCTTTGGAAACTCTCGTTTTGCTAACCTACACGGTACCCGACAATGAGAGTAACACTTGAAACAATACCAGATAATCCTCCTTCTGGCAACTTCACATTCGTTGCACAAAATTTATGAAATTCAACTCTAAAAATTTATCAAAATCCGACCAATTTCAACCGACACACACGACCGGCCGACCAAACTTACTTTTTAGACCGCCAGCGTTCTGGAAACCTCGTGACAAAATCGCACCACTTCCAAATAATTTTTTTTCTCCATAAAATGACTGTGGGCCACACTGTGTGACCATAAAATGTCCTGATGACAAACTAATAAACCCGTGAATTCCTCGTAGTTCTTGTCGTTCAATAATATGCTTTATTAATCGAATTTATGATTAAAACCTCGCCTGAACTGAAACTTTCACTCAATAAATAATAATTGTTGAATAATGAATGCTTTTGCCGAATCAAACACTTTTGTCAAAGTGTTTTCATACAAAAGTGATGAGATTACAATAAAAGCTCTTTTTTACTTCAAAAAACTGCTGAATTTTATTCCTTGCCTTGTTCCATATTCATATTTTTTTGGACAAATTGCGATTTAATGGATTATTTTCTACACGAAATTCGTGTCACGAATGTATTTAAGTAAATACTTAATTGTTCAAGAAATTTTATTGTTGCTTTAAAAAAATCATTATTTTAACATGCACTTACACTTTGATTACGGACTGACAAGATAACCAAAAAAGGAAAATAGAGAGTTGGAAGAGATAGTCTTCAATGACAATGATTAGTGACTTTTTCGGTGTTGAATGCATAAACTAGTATTAACAGCAAGTCATGAGGAAAAAAATGACCATATTTGCATCCATGTTTATAGAGGTTCTGTACTTTTTTAATAAAATTTATTTTCCTACACATCTAAATGAAACCATCATTGTACACACACCATCATTTTGTTTTTTTACTTAGGAATAATAGTTATTGAATATTATCTTTTTAAAGATTCGTAACATGTTAAATTTATTCATCTGGCGATAATACAAGAAGTAGCATATCATACTGTCAAAACAGTACACAATTAGGTTTTACAGAATTTGTATAATATATATATTTGATTTTCTTCTTTTCTAAAGAGAAACGCATCATCGTCATCCTGAGTCTTAAATGTATTTCTTAATAATAATCATAATAATATTTCATCTTAATCTATCATTAATAATTACACAAGTATTTCTTCTCATCATAAATATTTTCTAATAATTATAATATTATTGTTATGTAATGTAAACATTGTTATACAAACATGATGATCGCACATTAAAACTTAAATAAAAACAAATATAAACGGACAAAAAAAATTTTTTTTAAAAAAAAACAAAAAAAAAAACATTAAATAATAATAATAACCGTGCTTTGCTTACTTTGAGAATTTTTATATTCAACTGAGGGATCACAACACGTTTTTCCACATAACATTTCAGTAGCCAACTTTGTGAACTAATAATGTGTTGACCTGGGTGATATACGTATGTATGAGTGCTCAACGTTACATGTATAAATAATAAATAAAAAGTTCGGATTAACGTTTTGCTTGGCCATCACCAAAATTAAAAGACTCGCTGGCTTCTCGCATTTTATGCACTGCCTCTTCCAGTCTAGTCATTCGACTGGCAGCAGCAGCTGACCTCCTTGTCGTTCTTCCAGATTCCCTCAACGGAGGAAGAGAATCTTCTTTGGCTAATCGTTCCTTCTTCTTCTTGAGACCAACCAAGGAAAAAGAAAGAAGATTAAATTAAACATAAAGAAGGTTGTGTAACGAGGCAGGTTAATAAAAGAGTAAGATGCAACAAAAATGTATGTAAGTTATTTATTTTGCAGAATAAGGTACAAACATGTGATTTATTTGTATTTCTGTAAAAACTCTGTTTAGTTGGTACTCTTTATTAAAAAATAGAAATAACAAAACAAAACTGAAGATAAAAATCAACGATTTTTACAAATGACCTGATGACGCTTGAGATTAGAAACTTGTGTAAACAGTTTTCCACATTCACACTCGAACGGTTTGTCACCTAAAAATGAATTTATTGTCATTTGTAACATACGTAATTGTTTGATTTTTTTTGTAAAAAATGTATGAGCTAACCTGTATGAATTCGCATATGTTATTCCATTATGTAAGGAGACCTCGAAACTATCTTACAACCGGGATGTGTGCACGGATATCCTCCTGTTTTCATTAGTTCAGTTTAATTAGAAATAATTGACAAATCTATTATGAAACTAATGTACAGTTTTATAAGTTCGTCACGATACCTGTGTGTATTTTACGATGTAATCTACGAGCTGCTGCACTGCTGAAAGTTGATGTACAAAAATCACAGACAAATGTCTTCTTTTCCTTTTTGTCCTGTAGCCTTTAAAAAACAGAAAAGTCAATACTTGTTACTTGAATATGTGATACAAGTAATTTTGTAATATATTCACTATACACTGAGTAAAAAAACTTACTTTTTTTCAATCTTACTCTTCATCCTAGCGGAAGTAGGCCACTCATGCTTATCAGACCAATTTTGAAGCTTCTTCAATGAAGCAAGAAACCTTCCCGACGATTTTCTACCGCTATTAACCATTAAGTAGATGTTTTGTTCACTAACGTTTGCATCCTTAGCCAATTTATTGTTCGTCCACCCTGTTGACAAAAACAATACATTTTGAATTCCTTTCAATACAAATAAACTTTTAATTTGTGAATGAGCGAACCTTTGACAATTGTACAAAAGTTCATTTTCAGATGGAATTCCTTAATCAATTTCACTTGGGATGTAATGTCCACTTTATCCTGAATAAGTGGGATCGAGGAATTAAAAATGGGATCATCTTGAAAATCATAATTTGAGTTGTCCAGTGAAGACTTGTACTCGTAAATACTTTTTAGTAATTCATCTTTTCGTGATTTAAACTTCTTATCCTGAATAAAAATATAAAAAATTGATTACTTGCATAGAAACCTTCAAAAATATTTGAACGTTAATAATAATAATAGTACCCTCTTATGCCGATATTCTTTAGTTGGTAAAAGTGCAGACTGATATTCCAAACAAGGGTCATACTCTGGTATGGCCAGTTTGTAACCTCTAATAGGAAAACATGCTAGGACACATTGTGCAACTTCAACTGAGATCTTTGGGTCATGCAGGTCAAGATTGGTATCATATTGCCTATTTATCAAAAAAAGGCGACCTAGTCTATCAATCGCCTCAGCACCATTCCGATCACCACATGGGACTATTTTCTTTGCTGACTCGACAACAATATCATGTCCCTATTTAAAAAGACAAAAAAAAATGTCAACATTTTTGAAAAATAAAACATTACACACACTGTATATAATGTATCTTGTATCTATTACAACACCGTGGCTCGACTGAGTTCAGGAACAAGGGAATTTTACTTATTAATACTTACATGTCCCCATAAGTCTCTCCTAGTTCCTCCACATCCTTGAATTGATCTTGGACCATTGCCTGGGTCATCGGGAGGACCACCAGCACAACGAATTTGTCCCACTCTGACAGCAAGTATTTCCAACAAGTCAGCACTATCTGTGTACCCGAGGTGGAGCCGACCAGGAAGTGATTCCCATCCATAACAGGCAGCTGTTTCAAAAATGTATTTATAATTAGAATCTGTGTAAAAAAATTAAATGTTTACCACAAAATTACGTGTCAACAAAATTCACTTACAAATACATCGAACCGGCTTAGGGAACGACATGAGACTAATGTACCGACCCGCTGAATAGACTGGAGTGCTTGTCAAAAGATCACCGGTACCTTCTTCAACATTTACTAAGTACGGCTTTTCATTAATCCAAAACTTGTACTCTCTTCCAAGAGGATGATCACAGGGAAGTCCAATTTCTGGGCAAGGAAGAGTTTCAACAGAAACATCCTCCTGTTAAAAAAACAAATATTAGAAAGTGGAGTCAATAAAATAATATTTCATTATATTATTAAATATATAAAGTAATAGTAAAAGTGAAACACGTTCGGTCACCTCATTTAACTGTTCAATATTATTTTGTATAATCATTTGGTTAAGTTGACGCAACTCTTCTTTTAAATTAAAATGATCATCTCTCAAGTCTTGAATCTCGTTCCATTGACGAGCAATAATATCACTTTCTTTTTCCTCCTCCTCCTTTCCTTCCATCTCAACGTCAGATGATGAAGAAGTATGTACATAAAAATAAAATGAATACATCTCATACTGTTTATATCTACTCTTTATACACACACACTGCATAAAATGAACGAAAAGTACATAATAATAATCAATATCACATTTACCTCCTCATTCGAATCCTGAAAATTATAGTCGTCGTCGACTGATATTTGTCTACTACTACTCCTACTTGTACTACCAAGACAGATTGCCAATCACCCAAGTTCTATTTTTATCATTGTACTCGTCTTCAGACGAGGATTCTTCAGCGTACGTAACTTGTTCCTTTTTACGACTGCCCTGTCAAATGAAATCAAATGTACGAAATTAAAATTCATTCACACATTATACATGTATTGTTTCACAATGTATATACATAATATTCTTATAAAATCATGAAAAAATATAAATAACTAATGTACTACACATACCTGCATTGCTTGACCCATGACTCCTTTCTCCAACTTGAAAAGACTCTCTTCTGATTGATCTATACCTACAATAGACAGAGAGAGATTGTACAATTACACACTTATATACATATGTATAACGGCCACGACATGGTCAAAGACTGAATAAAATGAATTTAATTCTCACCTGTAGAATTCAGACTAGACTTGTTACTCTAGCTACCTCAACAATCGAGTCGTCATCACTGTCAGATGAAATGACATTATTTTTCCTCTTCTTACCACCTTAGAAACATACAGAGAAAATACGTATACAAAAGCATGATGCAACGTACAGGAAGAGAGAGAGAAAAAGAGTAAAATTAATTATGACAAATAATTTGACACTCACCTATCGACTCAGAATCACCCATTCTTCACCTGAGACTAGTTGCCACTCCACTCTAACAACAACTATGACATTTAACTATGATTAAGTAGAAGCCGGCTCGGCGAGAAAACCTCGTTAAATTTTTTTGAGACCACTCAAAAACTCGTACACTACCAAGGATTGCAACGTGTATTCAACACTGCAGCAATGTAAGTGCATGAATACAGCATATACATTAAAAATTTATTCTAGACAGTTCTGTCCTGGATTTCGTCGATTTTACATAAGTAGTATCTGATTCCGGTCTTCCTTTATGTTTCCTGTGTAAATAATACAGCCAAAGAAACATTTAAGTTCGGCCTACCCACCTTTACCATGAGGAGTTGTCTCTCAGCTGCCGTCAATCCCCGATGACTCTCTGAATGTGGTTGGTCTCTCATTCTCTCCCGCTTTTCCCTTCTGGTTTCCATTCTAAGAGACAAAAAAAATGAAACACTGGATTGCGAACGTGATTTCTCGCTTGTTATTTCACAACTATCATCATATTATGAAAAATATTCCAGATTTACATAAAAAAAACAAGATATCACACTTTTTGTCCAGGGTTATAAAAGTTTGTGATAGTTGTCCTTAACTTTAATAAGCATATAACTGAATCAAAAGCGAGTACTGAGCTCAAAAAGTAAAGAGTGTAATAGCAATGTAATGCAAAATCTCATAATGTTGTACTGCTTACTTTTGTGCTTGGGCCATTTCCTTCTCAAGTTCCTTGCTCTCTGTAAAATTAGGAAATCATACACCTGTATTTAAAATATGATCTTGGTACTTGAGGTAGGCAAAGACTCAATAGATGAATCTGAACTTTGTACATACAAAGATGTCTCAGGGAATTATTTTTAAAATATTTAATGAATATTTTAAATACCTTTAAGTACAATACGCTCAGCATTCTCATTTGGTATATCATCGTCAGGGAGGTCATCAGCATGATTTCCCATCAGACTTTTCATGCTCTCATCGTCAGAATCATCCGGATTGGGAGTCATATTCATAATATTCTGATGACTTGGTGACTGAGCAGGAGGCGTTTGTTTACTATTACTTCTACTCCCACCAGCACCACCACTACTATTTCCACCAACGCTTTCTTTTTTCGTAAATAATGGTATATTAAAACCAGCGAGACCAGCTAATGGATTTTGCGTTAAATTTTGCTTATTTGACGATGACGATGACTTTTTATTGGATGAACCAGAAATTCCATTGACCATTCCTCCTTGTCCGAAATTGCCAAAAGAAGGTGGTAGTCCGCTGCCACCAAGTGGAAAGGATCCCAAACCCAAAGGATTGTACATTAATCCAGGATTGGGAAATAAAAATGGTAAAGCATTTGATAGCATATTTTGAGAGGCCGCTGCGGCTGCGGCTGCTGCATTTTGTGATTTTTTATTCTTTTCCTCTTTTTTGGATGATGATGTCGTTGAGGAAGAGTGCGGCGTTGGACCACTGGAATGAGATGTATCTTTTCCAGATTTTTGATCAGGTACCCCAGAAAGGTCAGAACCCATGGACATTCCAGGAAGTCCAAATCCAAAAAGAGGATTTCCAAGACCCAAACTACTTAGATTCCCTAGTAGAATGGCAAAGAGTCATCCAAATGTTAAATGTGAACCTCAATCAATTTCATTCATTGACACTATTATTGTCATTTCTCACTTCTTCAACCGAAATAATAACTATACTACAAGTTACAACCAAAAAAAGTTGAAAACTTACCTAATGAACCCAAATTACTTAGATTTCCTAAGGAGCCTAAATTCCCCAAATTCCCTAACGATCCTAATCCACCAAAAGGCATAAACAAAGGATTCTTTGGATCTAGGCTACCAAGAGGAAGACTTGCAAGTAGATTCGGATTTAATCCTGACAACCCTGTGAACAAGAGTAAAAGGAATGTTAGTGTAATCTTAAAGGGTAACCTCCGCGAAATGTACAATATTTCCAATGTAAAATAAAATATATCGTTACCCGGAAGAGATGAAAATGCGCCCAATGACGAATAAGCGTTAGCGGAAGAAGTTGGTATTGATGTCGATGCTGATGACGACGTTGGGACAGGAGGTGGACTAGTTAATAGCGGCGGTGATCTATTGGTATTAATCGATGGAATTAACTTTTTGATAAGATATTTCTTAAAACAAGTCGAATGTAGAAGCAGACAAATAACTTGACTAAGCTTAATTTAGTAGGAAAATAACTATAGCGAACCTCAGAAGCGGCGGTCGTCCTGGTCCACGTCCTACAAAATATATTATGAGAATTGTTAATAATATATCCTGATATTATTCTAAAAATAGTATTTGTCTAATTATTAAGAAGGCAAACGTTTTGTAATTATTTCTTGAAAAAATTCAAATTTTAACTTACGTTCGATTGAACCAGGTCCTTTTTTCTTTTCACCAGAGATTCTTCGATGCAGATCTGACGGAAGATTTCCTTTTTCTCGTACCAAATCGGACCAACGCGGATCAACATCGTACCTAGGAAGAGAAATAATATCCGTTGTAGAAAATACTGCTGCTTCAGAAGCGTAATGAATCATAGATAGTATAATCACTTACATTGGATTTTCTAATAACCACTGGCCCAGATGTTTCAACTGTGGTGCCTTTGGGCCAGTCACCTTTTTACCACTAAGTCGATTTACAACAGCAACATTTTCTTCTCCTGATAATTTATTCCAATCTAGTAACAGGGGATCAACTGAAAAATAGAAAGAGAAAAATATCAACGGTTTACATCTCATTTAATATTTTCATGCTCGTAAAATGTAAAAGTAGTGAAAGCAATGACGCAAATTGGGAAGGATTATTTTACTTCGAATAATAATAACTTATCCGGCATGATTTATATTATTATTCAAAATTTAGCTCTGACCAATAAACAATCAACACAAATTTTTGGCTAAATATGTGTTTACTAATCACATACCACGAGGTCTTCTTCTTCTTCTTGCATCCATAAATTCAGGAGAAACGGGTCGTTCAGGTGTCAGATTTGCATGTTCAGCAAGCCACTTATTTACTTTTGCATCGTGCGAGAATAAGTCAAATTTAGGGACTGCCAATTCAGCCAATCGACTATATGATAATCCACAAAAATGTTCAAAATATTCATAAAACATGAAACAATTCTTTGATATTATTTTCTTTATGAACGATTGAATTATATACATAAATAATTTTAAATGTGTCACCTTAAATCACATTTGGGCATCTCTGATAGATGAGATCCACTTGGAATGCCAGCTAAGCCTTGCAAAAATAAATTTTGACTATTTGAATTAGATTCGTTTCTAGATTTTGTTTGATTCCTAGTGGATTGATGGCTAGGATGGTTATGTTGATTGCCTGATACGGCATTTCCACGAGATCCACTCTCCTTGTTGACTTTCTGAAGATTCGAATTACCAGAACTTTGTTGTTGTTGATTTCCAGTAAGTCGACCTATAATTATTTTTTTAAAAAAAATATAAAATACGAAGGGTAAAATGAGTAAAAGGGTTTCTGATCGCTGACAATATCGCGTGATATTTACATTTATTTAAATTATACTCACTAAATTCTTTTCCTGCCGCAGAGTTGAATAGGGAAAGCGTAGCACTTAATAAAGGATTAGAAAATATATTTTGAGCCATTTGTTGTTGCTGTTGCTGCTGTTGTTTTTGTTCTTTACTCGATTGATGTTTCTGTTGTTGACTCAACATAGGAGGTGATCTTAAATTAGAGGCATTGTTTGAAGATCGATTTTTCCCTTCAGAGGGGATCGGTGGTGAAAATACTGACTGTCCTTTCGCTGCTGATAATCCTAATACAATATCATCCAACTTTTTCCTTTTCTTTTCTTTTGCACCAGGAGGTGGACTTGGCTCAGCTGGTTCACCCAACTATACAAGAAATTTTTTGAATTAATAAGCTGAGATGCACGAGTTAATGGATCGTGACCAGAAATAAATCAAGTGCACAGAGTACAAACTTTACAAACTATTCATAACTTCAGCATAATAACAAATCCCATCAGAACGCAAAGTAATCTAAATCGCTAAATCATCTGATATCTAGCAATTTTTTAACTTTCCTGTTTACTTATTTGATTTTTTAAAAAATACAAAAATTACCTTCCGCTTCCGCAACTTGTCAAGCATGCTCTCCAATTTTGTTTGTTTGGACTTTCCTTCGCCAACTTCATCCCCATAAGAGGCTAGAAGTTTCTCATTGGATAGTAAGGGTGTTGCAACTTCTTCTCGCCGTATTTTTGAAACACTAGAAAAAGACACAAAGTCGGATTTTGAACGCACACTACACAACAAAAATTCTAATGTAACTTAAAAACCCCCAGTACGAAAACAAATAAATGAAATAAGTACAATATGCAAATAGGTAAATTCAAATCACTTTTGAACAAAAAAAATGAATATCTATACATGATGAAAATACTCACCTTGCAGATAAATCCATCGGAGTCGAACTTGAATTATTACCACTGTTATTTCCACGAATATTTGGAGAACTTAAAGTGACCGGCGTAACGGTGACACTACTCAGAGACGACAGGGCGGACATGGCAGCAGCAGCCACAGAATTATTTGGTTTGACACTAAGATCTGGTATCACAAAAATATTAAATTGAAAGTAAGTTAGTGGCATAAACCGACGATCGTACCTAGAATAATAATAACCCTTGTTGTGCCAAAAATACTTAAACATGTAAATCTCACTTACCTAACGTTGACGATTGGGATTGGGATCGTGTAGAAAAATTTGTAGGTTCTATCTGATTATGATTATTGCTCTTATTCATGCTATTTTTATTCATCGATTGTGACTGATGGGAATGTTGGTTGTGTTGTTGATGATGATGCGACTGTTGATGAGAATTTCGTAGTAAGGTCTGGTGTTGTTGATGAGCTGGAGGAGGTGGAGGTGGTGGAAATTTAGTTCGGTGAGATGGTGGTTCCTTTTCAGGCTGCTCTCGTTCTGATTCTCCCCCTCGATGCATTGAGCGCATTGAAGAATTATGACGGGAAATGGTGGAAAGAATATTTGGATTGTGCATACTATGAGACAGTAGAGCCTGTAATTTTGCTCTTTCTGTTTCCACATCAATTGCAATTCGTCTTCGACGACCTCTCCTTCCTCCCGTTGAAACGAGTGGAGCTGAAGTTGTTGTTGTTGTACTCGGGGTTGTAATAATAGTTGTGGAGGTAACTAAGGGTGGTGGTGGGGCAGGAGGTAGATTCAGACTCATAATCAAGTCCTCAGGAGGTGCTAAATCAGAACACTCAGAAATTGGAGTTGGAGTGTCTCTAACAGGTGTCTAAAAATTAAAAAATGATCAAAAGTTATTAATGTAATAAAACAAGTAAAAAACCTTCAAACCTGCACACCGTAGCTAATGTCCACGAAATTTGTAACCTTTTTGCCAAAAAGTATCAAATATGTCATTAAAATAATAAGTAAAGTAACTTACACTTGCTGTATCAGGAGTTCCTTGAGAATTATAATCGTAAATATCCGAGACATTTGCAGAACTAAAAAACCTTGATACGGGCCACTCATTCTTCTACAAACGGTACATAAATTGACATTATTATGTGCAGACGCACGCAACATTATGGAAGTTGTAAGTTTCAAAATAAAAAGTGACAGAGAAGAGAATGAAAAACATATTCCATACCTCGACAGCATGAACAATGTGCTCTAGACGAATTTGAATTGCCCTATCCCTAGGCCATCTGATAGGATTCATTTGATTCATGAGATTTCCTAGTGCATCTGAATTATTGTCCATGTGACAATATGGACTATCCTGGGAGAGGGACTTGTTCAAAATCGACAAGGGAGTTATTTCGTCATGTGATGACAAAGGTGGTGGTGGTGGTAAAAGTGTTGTTGGAAGGGAATGGGCAGGAGTGACTGGAATTGTAAATTTATTTGAAGGCTCTTTGTGTGGAATTTCAACCCTTTCCGTCTGCTCAATTTCTGGTAACTTTATCGTCATCTTCACTTCATCTTGAAGACAATCATTTGGAGCAATACTACTGTTGCATAATTCCTCTTTGTTCTCTTTAGAAATTTCTAGCTCTGGAGATTTTTCATCCAAGGAGGTGTCTTTAATATCCTTTGAAATCTTATCCTCCTCTACCTTCACCATTTCGTCCTTTTGAACATCATCATCGTCGTCAGTCTTTGTCTTAGGTTTTTCTAAGATTTGATCCCCAATTTCCTCTTTAATTTTAACATCATCTAATTCTAATTTGCTATCATCTTCCTTTCCCAGTACGTTAGAAGGCACACATACAAGGTTCGTTTCATCTTCATCGTTTTTGGAATCTCCGGCTTCTGAGATTTGTTCGTTTTCCTTTGCAGCATTAATCACAACACCATCCTCCTCAACACGTTCAGTTTTGACTATTGTCAAATCTGAAATAATTTCGTCAACGAGAGTAACCTTTTCTTCGTCATCAATCTTAGATGTTGATATTTTCTGCTCAGTATCATCATGTTTGTCCAGATGAACATTGATTTTTGTTTCCTTTTCTTCAGCAAGAACGATATTTTCTTCTGTTTGAGAATCAGGTTTTTCCTTTTCAGTGGTCTCAACAGCAGGTCCATCAACTTTGTCTAGATTTTGATCATCCTTACCTGATTCATCTACAGCTTCGTCATCTTTTCCATTAGCTTGTGTCGAATCTTTTTCAAGGACTTCTTTAGTATCATTATCACCTTCTGGCTTAGGACCTATGTCATTTTCAACATTAGCCAAATTATCAGTATTTCCTTGGGTAGCAGCAGCAGTAATTTCAATAATACTAGAATCTTGAGAATTTGGTGAATGATTAGTAGGGATTTGTTGATCAACTTTCTCTTCAGGTGATTTTGATTTTAAAAGGTCCAGTTCAGCTTCCCTATCTTCCAAGTCTTTCAAAGAAGAAGCCAAAAGTTTTCTTCTGACGTCTTCTCTCTCCTTCTTTATATCTATGTCTACTAATTTTCGTCCTAGTAAATACTTTTCCTCGATTTCATTCTTTGGTTTTATAACCATTTTCTTTCCAGTCTTGTCCACTGGATCAGTCAAAGGTTCTCCGGCAATATGTCGTCGAAGAATTTCCCGGAAAGAAAGATCTGGATCATTTCTGTAAAATGAGCAAAGAATGTGGGAAAATTGTAAGAATAATGTCATTCTCGCTGGGTATTTTTATTTTTTTTACATACAAGTTTTAACTACGAAAAAAATACTTACAAGTAAAATAAGTCTGTCCTTCCAAGACCATGCCTAAAAACGAAAATAAATATTTAAAATTTTCTCACTCGGCCCGTAAAACACTTGAACAACTTGGAGATTTGAAAAATATATCAATCTATCAATAATTCAAGACTCACCTTGAAGCACCGAATAAAAGGTCTCTATCATGTCGGCCAGGACACCACCAGTCTGGCATGTCCAAAGATTGTTGACAAAGCTTGAGTCTTTCCTCCAAATGACAATTAAATATAATTTCCTCACGAATTTTACTAAGAAGATCAATTTTTTCAAGAGTTTGGCGCGCTCGTTCTTCTGACAACGGTTCTACGGGTACTTGTATCAAATCTGAAACAGCAATAACGGATTATTAAACACTGGTCGAACCCAAGTTCTAAAAGTCTACATTCTTCAAACTATGAAAGCAAAAAGTTTATTATTTTCACTAAACTCACCAAGTTCTTCTTCATCATTTAATTTCTTTCCACAAATACTTTTACACATGGCATAAAATGCACGAAAATATTCTGTAAGTGTTTCATCAAACTTTTTGTCCAGCCTAGAAATTGCTCGAAACTAGAAAAAACAAGATTAAATAATTATGTACCATATGATGTTATTACGGTTGTAATTTACAAGTCGCAAAAAAAAAAAAGAATTTAATACCTTTGACCATTCGTAGCGACACTCTTTCCTATAAAATTCATGAAAATAATTTTATATAATTGTTTAATGATATCACAAAGCGTTATCATACAATTCAAAAGTCGTAAATCACGTACTTGTTATATTGAACACCAAAAGTGGAAACAGTACGATAAAAATCGGATTCTTCTTTCTGTTGTAAAAATAAAGAACTCATTACGTATAATATAGAATATTTTCAAAATGATTTAACTATCAACATCTAAAACTACTGACCTTTGACCAACGCTTTTGATAAATTTCCAATTTCTGTCGCTCTCGTTCCCGTACAATTTGTTCGATTTTTTCTTTTCTCTCCATACGCTATAAATTAATATTTTAGTGTCATATTAAATTTTATTGCAAAACTCCAAATTTAGTTTGGTCAAATAAAAAGTTTTAAAAACCTTACTTTTGCTTTTTGTGCGTTTTTAATTTCCTCTTTCTTAAAGTTACGTTGGAAGGAAGTAATCAATTTTCTCAATCGAGTGTTCAAGTCAGAAATACTTGGCCAGATGATTGTTTCAACCGTATCAACAGTGGTTGAATCAACGGCAAAATCATTGGTTGGCGGATCAATTGTGGATGAATCTACAGTAGAGTCGATGGTAATCTTTTCAACCGGTTCACTTTCGTCCATTGGTTCAACAGGAAGAACTTTTTCTTCATTAGAATTTTCAACAACTATTGGGTTTTCAGGAATCTCCTCCGACATTTTAGTAGTAATCTCCGATCCTTTTTCAGAATCAGAATTTTTGTCTTTCTCAGATTCAGAAAGGTCTTGTTTTTCAAGTTTAGTATCTTCTTGTTTTTCTTGTTCAGAGGCCTTCTGTTGTTCAGTTTCGGAGGAAACTGGTTTCTCCGATTCAGAAGGTTCTTGTTTCTCCAGTTCTGAGGTTTCCTCCTTTTCCCGATCCGATGTCTTTTCAGACGCAGAATTGTCTTGTTTCTCGGATTCACAAGTGGATTGGTTTTCAAGTTTAGGAATTGTCGGTTTCTCGGATTCAGAAATGTCTTGTTTTTCAAGTTCAATATCTTCTTGTTTCTCTTGATCAGAAGCTTTCTCCATTTCAGATTCAGAGGAGTCTTGTTTCTCCGATTCAGAAGGTTCTTGTTTCTCCAGTTCAGAAGTATTCTTTTCAGTCTCAGGAGTTACCACCTGCTTCTCTGATTCAGCAGGCACATTAGACTCGGAAGGCTCAACTTCCTCTTTCTCTGGAGGAGGTTTTGAATCAAGAATCTCGGAAGAAACTATTGTATCAGCAGCACCAGTGACGTCGACCGTTGTATCATGAATCTCAGTGGTGACATCAGCAGTTGTATCAGGATTTTCATTATCCGGTTCTTCTTCCACTTTGTCCATTTCTTCCTCATTCCTAAAGTAAAGGAAAGAAAAATCGAATGTAATATTTTCTATTACAGTATAGTATACATGTATTTTCTGAAACTTTATTGCATTTTGCAAATGTAACATTACAAAAAAAAATCGTCAATCATAGGAAACATTTTCGTACAATGACAAATTTAACTTACACTTCTGCTGAAATTTCAGCAAGAACGGCGGAGCCGTCAGGAGGCCCACACCTCGCCAGAAAGCACAAATTGGGATCCATCCTCATCATGTTGTAACGCTCATAACCATGCTTGTAAGTTCCTACAAGCAAAGATGTATCTGCATCTCGATCCCACCAAGAAGTCGGACCACTATCCACAACCAATGTTGGAGGACAGATTTGCATTTCACTCAAAGGTATGCTTTGTGCAATCTTGCTTGCAAATTCACCAATAATTTCTTGTTTGATATAGTACAGCATACGAATTCGTAGAAGGACCCTATGACAATAAATATCAAAATTATAGTTGATATTATATATTATATACAGTTCATACCTACCAAGAGAAACTTTTTAAAAAATAAAGTCCTCAAAGTAAATTCTCACTTATTAGCGTGCTTCGTGAGATGTTTTTTGTAATTTCCATCTAAATGAACATCAGCATCATATTTTTCGTCTTTCGTCCAGTCATCATCATTTTCTGATTGAAATGCAATAAAATAAAATTAATGGATGTATAAAATTTCAAATTTGTATTCAATAAGATGTAAAAAAGGTTACCTGGTGTTGGAGGACACTGCATTTTGAGATCATCTTTGTCGCTGCCTGCTTTGTCACTATTTCTGTCATCTCCACCCCTCTTATTTTTCTTACTTTTGCGACCACCGCGAGAAACAGGATTGGCAAGGCCTGAATAATTTAGAGCAATAATACAAGATCCAATGAAAATGAATGAAGAAACATTTGACATTGAAATATATAGATGTTAGACAACTACTACTGATTCTTGTACCTAAATGAGTTCGTGTTATTTTTCCTATCCCGTGTTCTGGAGGAGCTATTAAGTCTTGCACAAAGTTTTTCACTTTTTCGTCTCCTTTAAAATTCTTGCAACAATGTAAGAGCTGTGAATAAAAAATATATTGACGAAATGAAAAACACATCGATATGAACTCTTCAAAAACAGAAAAACCAAGTTGTATACTCACAATGATTCTTGAACAGTCTTCCAAATATTTTTCCTGCCAACCTTTCCGGAACTGACCTTGCAGTAAAATCTCTGGCCAACGAGACCATCTAATAATAATATTAAGCACACCAACGTCATTAGTAAACATTATCATCAATATTTGACTTACAGGCTACAACCCTTTAAATAATGTTGATTTGATGGACATTTTTCAGTAGTGAGAAGATAACGTTGAACGCATAGTGAACCCAAAAAGCTCACTCAGTATTAGCATGGCATGTCATCATAAAAATTGCCACTAAAAAGGTTTTGTAAATCACATAATGAACAATAATGAAAGCTCACCCGTAGGTAAGAAGTCCTTTCTCAATTTTGTAACATTCACTTCTAGACCATCGACCATACTCGACTATTCCATCGTCACAATGATAATCTTCATCAACTTGTCGTCGACTTCGACGTGGCTTGACGATTCCTTTTCCACGTCTCCCTGCGTTTTTAATTTAATTTTAATTTTTTGGTTCCAATACATGATATTTTTCCAGTGGGACGAAAAAAATTGTAAAAATACCTCTAGCTCTGGTTCGCTCTCCGACACCACCTTCATCATCAGAGTCGGTTGAGGATTCCAATTCAGAAATATCCATTACACCTTCGTCATGACCATACCTTTTTATTTGCGTTCGTCTTCTTGGCTCATGGATAACAAGTTCATTTTTCTGTCCGTCGTCATCTACCTCTATTTCTGCCTTACGTGCCCATTTCTTTCAACAAAATGTGAAAATAAGATATGAAGCCTGGTTGTAATAATCCCTTACATAATCACACAACAATCAAATAACATTACCTTCCAAAAATCAGGATCATCAATATTTATATCTTCACGATTCCCAGTAGCGGCAAAACTTGCTTTAGAAAATGTAGAGCCCTTCTCTCCAGTTTCCAGTGTGATAATTTGAGTTCTTCTGCTAAGAATACAGTCAATATCTTCTTCACAAAATTTGTCACCAGCATTATCCTCATCCATTAGGGCTCCGTAAGCACCTCGTTTCAACAAGTCCTCAACTTCCTTCTTTGATAATTGCTTTGAAACGTTTCCTTCCCCAGATTTGCCCCCTTGCGTTGTGTTCATACTCTGAAGGACAGCTTTGTCTAAACCCAACTTTAAGGATGCCCTGTCAAACATTTCTCTCTCATATGTATTTCTACAAATGAGACGATAAACTTTGACTAATTTAGCCTGTCCGATTCGATGACATCTGGCTTGAGCCCTGTCAATAAAAAACACAAGTGTTCTAGTTAGAATTGCTGTAGACCAAGAATAAAATTAAATGATGCATTTTGTTCAATTTCTTGCGATCATTATCATTACATAAACTCCGTATATTACATGTAAAATTTAATAACAATGAAATAAAGATGTAGTAATGGTGCAGGATATTTGAAAAATGTTGACACAAACAATACAGTCTGATTACAATTCCAAAAAAATTGAACTTCTTTTGATCATTTGTAAGTAAAATAATATTAAGTAGGTAAAATAAAATCGAGCTTAGCTGTAAATCCTGATGAAGGACATGAAAAGACAAGAAACACACACTATTAGTATCTACACAATTGTGTAACACAGGTAAATTAAAGTAAATAATTTGAATTTTTTAAATACATTCTGAGGGTTCCAATCTGAGTCGTAGATGATGACAGTATCAGCAGCAGTCAGGTTGATTCCAAGCCCTCCAGCCTTAGTACACAGAAGAAAGACAAATCTGTCCGAGTCGGGTTTACTGAAACGATCAATGGCAGCCTGACGCACTGGACCCCGGATTCTTCCGTCTAATCTCTCGTATGGATATTTTCGAAAGATTAGGTAATCTTCCAAAATGTCCAAACATCGAACCATTTGGCTAAGATTTGCACAAAAAGACATCATCAAATACCCGAATTATTTCTTACTTTTTAAAGTTGAAAAACAAATTGTTCTCACCTAAAAACAAGTACTCGATGGCCATTAGCTTTCAGCTTGGGAAGCAACTTGTCGACAAGAACCATTTTACCAGAGGAGGTCACTAAAGCCTATAATCACAGTAAATATTATCTTATAAAACTTTATTTCCAGGTTCTTTATTTTTCAAATGTGAAAATAAATTAAGAATGAAGTTACTTCAGTAAGTTCTGACCTTGTAGTATAAATCCGGATCCGTTTCTGGTACATTGTGTACACTTCTATAATCCAATTGTATTTGCTCCTCAGCACCATTTAATAAATACGGATGAATACAACATTTTCGCAACTCCATCATTGTGTTCATTAAATTGGGAATATTTTGAGAATTGGTGCCTTTGCTGAGAAAAGAAAAATTACGTTCCAATCTAAATGGGAAAAAAATATTTTTATTTCGTTACATTGTGAAAGAATATAAAGAGTAATAAGTTCATTGCATATATTTTAATATTTAATTATGATGGAATCACAATTGATATTACTTACATGGCTCGGTAGTATTTCTTTTGCATATTTGTCAATTCGACTTCAATAATTGTTTCTTCTTTTGGTGCAATAGATTTTTCAACTGTAAATTTTAAAATATTCGTTACTCAACCTTGAAGACAGTGGCCTAGTGGCTTAGAATTACATAATGCGGTTGAAAACACTGCTAACTTAACACTACTCACCATCTTCTTTTAAACGACGTAACATCATAGGTTTTAATAAAGCTTGTAATTTATGACACTGTGTGTCCGTCTTTAATTCACCAAATTCTTTAGCAAAATTATCATCTAATGAAAGAGAAAACCAAACATAGAACATTAATCATTTTGTCGCTGATTTTTTAATAGACTTTTTTTCTTGTTGTACAAAAGCTAAACTCACCTGACGCAAACTGTGCAGGCTCCAAAAAGTTTAGTAGAGAATATAATTCATTTATATTATTCTGTAGAGGAGTGCCACTAAGGAGAACGCGATGTTCCAAATTTAAAAGTCGTAACCCTTCTAATAATTTACAATTTTTATTTTTTAAGCGGTGCGCTTCGTCAATTACACAAAGTCTCCAGGGGAAATCTTTCAAATCCATCACGTCTGTAAGGACGATTTCAAATGTTGTTACTAAGATTTCAAAAAGAAATAATCCAGTTGTAAACAGGATACAAATAACAAACTTACATACATCACGTTTTACTTAAATGAGAATAATGAAAATTTAGTGGCTCAAAAATGTTTACTTACTAAGTACATTAAATTTAAAAACATCTTTAATATTCATTTGAGGATTATCAGGGTGTCTATAATGTAGTTCATATTCTTGAATCATATTACGACTTGCCACTGATCCATGATAAACAACAACATTGAGATCAGTCCTAGGAGAAAAAATTACATAACTGTAATATTACTGTAGCACATATCGGCAATGGTATGATTTTATAAATTTTCTCGGGATAATATTTTTTTAAAAATATTTACCATGTTTCAAACTCTCGTTGCCAATTTGGAACAGTTGACAAAGGAGCTATAACCAGGAATGGGCCCCGAATTCCAAAACGATGAACAGCATCCACAAATGCTAAGGACTGAATTGTTTTCCCCAATCCCATCTCATCAGCCAAGATACAGTTTCGACCGTTGAACCAAGAGAAAGTTAACCAATTCACACCTTGAGAAAATTGTAAGAAATATATACATTAGTTTACATGTCATTGAGTACAAATAGTAGATGATGTCACATTGAGAAGTTTTCTTTTTTTCTTTTAAAGTATTTAAGATAAAATTGCAATTGGCTTACCTTCAAGCTGATATTCTCGTAGGGTGTTCCCATTTTTATATACTGGAGATGTTTCTAATTTAACCCAGTCAGCAGCTTTTGGTCTTTTCCTTACTTTCCACTGGTCTATTTTTTTTTAATTAAAAAAAAAGAAAAAAAAGTTGATTAAACGATTTTGGAACATACTGTAGCGACACAAAGTGAATGTACTTGAAAGAATGAAACATAAATACCTTTGCTTGGAGGTTTATAGAATTTATTAAATTGTACTAATTTTTCAGGGTCAATGTCATCATGTAATTCCCACGTACACTCATCATAAGGCAGTGATCTCCACTTTACTAAATAATTTCGTGTAATGTTGCCAGTGGATGGATCCCGCACTTCACTCATATCTAAAGAGAAGGAAAGGGAAAACCAATTACAACAACAATACTCATGTAAAATGACGTACTCACGACACGAATTGTTTGTTAAGTGAGGTTTTTTTCTCCTACTAACGCTGTTAACCTCATCGTGAGAGTACGAATATATTGAACCATATAACTAATTCATATTGTTACCTAAAATACGGTCCACCTCTGTGTACTCTGGATTGAAAGGGTCCTCCTCAAGAAATTCAAATATATTTTCTTTCTGATTCATTTTTTGTTTGAAGCGTTTAATTTTTGGTCCTGCTCGCTTGTCTCCTTTTGCGAGTTCCTCTTCCGTTTTCCACTCACAATGAAGATATGAAAAATTTTTATATTTGACAAAAAATTCTTCAACCTCAATTGTTTCCGTCTCTCTCTTTTTCTTTTCTTTCTTCTTTTTCTGTTTATCATCTGACACTTCGGAAGAGTCATTCTTATCTCCTGTAACTGTCTCCTCTGCTGAAACTATTGCTTCACTCTCACTAATCTCTTGAGATTCTTTCGTCGCACCTACTTCAGTTTTTAATTCACCACTATTTTCTGTAGAATTATTATTATTAAAAGGTATCTCCTCCTTACATACATTTTCCTTGGAATCATCTGCCAGTTTTGTCTCTTCAGTATTTTTATCTTCTGAAAGATGAGGTAGCTCAACAGCAGCAGGTGCATCAATTTTGTCCTCATTATTCTTTTCACCATCACTTGTACAACCAGTTGATGTTTCCATTTGAACCACTTCAGATTTATCATTCAATAATTCCTTATCTACCTGAGAAGTACTATTTACATCAAGACAAGGTTCCACAACTTCCATAGCCTCTGGCCTTTTATCAGTGTTCTCAGTGACAGCAGCCAAAGTGGTCACTGGTGCAGCACCTTCTTCCATTGGCTCCACAATTTTCTCCTGTTTAGCATCAGCCGGTGCACTTTTTTCTTCAAATACACTGTTTTCCTCTAATAATACACTGTTTTCCTCTAATACACTTACAGCAGAAATATCATTATGAATTTTTGTGTCACTTTCTAAAACGGTTGAGGTGACGCATGACAAATCTTTGTCAGGTGTCTCGATTGATGATATAATAGGAGTACTTTCACTATCTGCTTTCACTTCCTCACTAGATTTTTCTATAGTAGTTGAGCTAATATCATGTTCACTTTGTTCATTTGTTTTTGTGTCAGTGTCAGAAGGTGTGGCTGTGATCACGTCCGAATTGTTATTGTCTGAAGACTCAACTTCTTTTGGAATTTCAGATTTAGGAGGTTCATCTTCCTCTTCATCTGAAGAAGAATCTGGAACAATTTCCCGTTTCCCCATTCTTACACATAAAATGTGTTGAATAATCATGGCGTCCTCTTCGGCAGGATTAACAAAAACAAAGTTGGGTTTTATCAAACTCTGACTACTATTACTCTCTTCATAATTTCCGGTGGCAGGTGCTGTTGCTGGAGTGCCAGGAGTATTTGGTGTTGCTCCAGGAGTAGGATCGGTGCCATTTTTTGTTGGAGTTACAGCAACAATGCCAGCTGCTTCAATTGCTTTCAGTGTTGTTTTACTGGGAAGAAGTAAATCTTCATCTGAAATTGCAAGATCAATGTCATCTGTATACTTTTTTCTCTTTGTATTTCTAGCTGATCTCCGCTTATTAGAGTTGTCATCCTCAGGCGGAGGAGAAGGAGGTGGTGTGGCGTCCATGTCGGATCTTTAGTCACAAAAAATCAAAAGTTGAATTATGATGCGAGACAACTTTTGACAAGTTTGTATTTTTATTGGAAAACAATAACTAGAAACTAAATAATCAAAAAAATTCAGGGATATTTATATAATAAAAAATATTCATTGTGGATGCATAAGCCTAAACTTACCCTTCGGAGTCGCTCCTCTTCCTTTTCTTCTTGTTCTTAGCCAAAGCGATCAATTGTTTTAGAAGGCCTTTTCTTGGTAGAATTAGACTTCAGCCTGAAAATCGACATAGACCAGTTTTACTAATACCGACTATACTGTCTAGTTTTAAAAAATGTATTTAAAATCATTTTATCCCAAAATGCGCATTTAAAGTACTGACAACATAAATATAATCGTGATGAATATCTGATGTAATAAATGGCCTTAACTTATCATATCTGAACTAAGAGAATCACACAGAAAATAGATTCGACTCTTCTAATATTTTGTTTTAAAATTTGCTAGTGTGGAATACTCTCAATATGCCCATCTTACTACAACAATTTCATTTTCTAATTACTCACTTTGGCTTCTTCTTCTTCGGCTTTACAGGTGTTGCCTGCTGCTCATTAGGAAGAGTCGACGTGGCATCTGTGGTTGTGGTAGTGCCGTCTTGGGTGCTGGTATCACCTTCCCCTAATTATTATTACAATAAAATTTTGTAAGAATATTACAAGACATTCTATATAATGTCAACTAGAGAACACTAAAATCCATGATGCAGCAAAATATCCACAGACATTTCAACGTTCAAAATTTTAATAAACTAAATAATTACCTCCACTGGTGGTCGTGGTAGGTATGGTGGTATGTCCTCCTTCAGCTGCTGTGATACCTGAGAATATTAAATTAGGTCAAATTGAATTACTAAATTTTTGAAGAAATTATTCTATAATAAACACATTTTAAATTCTTTAAAGGTACTCATACTCACCAGCAGCACCAATCCCGTTTTTTTGGTTTTTTGGATCCGACATCTAAATGAACGAATTGCATCAAAGTTGAATTAAAAACCAAATTCTGTCAACAAGTCGAATATTTATAAATCTATTTTAGAAAATTTACCTCATTCATATTTTCAGTTTTGACGCCATCAGCGTCAGCAGGTTCTGCTAGTGAACCTTGATTTTCTGGTGGCTCTCCTTCGCTTTTTTTCTTTCTAGACCTAAAAGTGTGAAATAAATACATACTCATATTAAATTGGATTTCTGTACAACAGTCATCTAAATCTTCTCTTCATAATACAAATACGAAATACATGACTCGTTCATTTTTATAGAAAAAATCTAGCTATGCTTATTAATTAGAGAGAGATGGAAGCATTTTATTTGAACAAACCTTTTTGGCGTTTTCTCCTTAGCTGGCTTAGGTTCCTTGACCTTTTTCTCTTTAGGAGATTTATTCTCTCTCGGTTTCCTGAATAATAAATATTCCATACGTAATTTAATGACAACAATTTCACAACAAATTTGGTAATATGGAAAACGAAATGCCAGAACGAACACCTACCTTGGTTTCTTGGGTTTTGGAACCTGGAAATACCATAGAAAATAAAATCATGATTAATATCGATCATACTACGATCATACATGATCAAGTGATGATAGCATATGAAACATTAAACTAGAGTACACAATGTACAATATAAATTGCTTGACCGAAAACAAAAGGGTAAGGAAACACTTCTCCTGCAAAGTCCATCATATTTTATATCATGGTGATACACATTGAAACCGTATACATTAAAGAGACGGACACTTTCCTTCTTTAACTGGTATGAACAAATTTTGTCCATTTGTTGTAAACTAATCAAAATATTCAACCAAAATTCTCACAAATAATTACAAAAATGTCATTACCACTTCTGGTGGCACATCCTGGAAATCGTATACTTCATGAGTTAGCATTGGACCTGGTGGGGGTGGTGTTTGGAAATGTGGGGGCGGAAGTCCCTGAGATAAATTTCCCATTGACCCTCCAGAAGGATCCATAAGGTCTGGGTTCATTTTTTGCTTTTTTCCTTTCCCACCGGCCTTGGGTTCTCTTGGTTTGCGCTCCTTCTTCTTTTTTGCCTTTGAAGGTTGAAAGTCATCAGGTATATCGGGTATCGGCAAGGATTCATTCATCATTCCCTAAAATTATTTGACAAAAATGATAAATTAAATCCCCTCCTTCTATCATGCATGAACCACCAATGATTATCGATCATCATTTATCATACATTTTTCAATGAAAAGGAAATTACCGGTTGATGAGGCATTTGAGGTGGTTGTGTAACATAATTTGGTGGAGGATTTGGCATCTGACCCACCATTTGAGGTTGCATATTAGAATACTGTGGAGCAGTCGGCATTGCTTGTTGTTGTTGCTGCTGCTGTATACTTCTTAGTCGTTCTTGCAAGTCATTGATTTGCATTTGAGTTTGTGGAGAGGGGGGTAAGGAATATAAATGCTGTAGTTGTTGCTGTAACTGATGAATTTCATAATGGTAGCGTTCTTGGTTGGGTGGAGGACCTGGCATTTGCCCAGACATTATATTAGGGTATTGACCTGGACCAGGAGGACGTGGAATTCCGTGAGAACCTGGATGAACGGGTACTCCAGGAACTGGTTGATGTTGGTACTGATTAGGATAAACTTCAGGTCGAACGGAGGAATGATAGTTGGGCATATAATTTTGTTGCGGACCAGGAGAGTGTTGAGACGAATCTCCACTTGAATTAGGAAAACGTGGTTGATATTGTTGATGAGAAGGCATTGAAGTCCTTATATTTCCCCCTTGCGTGGGTGGTGTTAATGGTCCGTTATTATTACTATTGAAATGGCTAATGAGAGGTCCTTGAGGAGGATTTCCTTGTGTTTGGTAATTGCCCATCATATTACCAGCCATGGACATTGCACCAGGATTCTGTTGTTGTTGCTGCATGGCTAGTGAATTTGATTGATTCATGTTCATAGAAGAAGGTGGCATGGGTGATGAGACTGATGAAGGAGTCATGTTTTGAGAAGAATTAATTGACATTGTTTGCTGTGATGTGAACGCATTATTAGATCCTAAAGAAGTTAGAGTATTTGGTATGGATGGACTATTGCTTAATGAAGTCATGGCTGTACTCGTTACATTTTGTTGTGAATTCGACTCAATGCTTTGCTGTGAAGTCTGCGAGTTGTCAACACTTGAAACCTTTCAAAAACATTATGTACACTCATTAAACATTCTCAGAAGATATTCTATGATATTGAGATTATAATCTCGTGTCAAAATATTTACTTTCACAACATTTTGAACCTTAGCATATTCAAAGGATAGAGAATATTTTTGTATTTATATATAAAAATAGGATGCAAACTTACCATAGAACCTAACCCACTATCTCCACCTAACATACAAAAACAGTAAAAATATTACATGTCATTCATGAGGACAATACTCGCAGTACGATAGAAATTATCAAAAAGTATATTTTGAATATTTTGTTTTAAAAAAGTATTGTTCGAAGGAACATACCTAAAGGAGATTCAGTAATCGAAGAATTACCTAAAAAACACAAAAATCGAGGAGTTAGTTTACATTTACGGGTAATAAAACATACTCAAATTTCTAATCAGACATTTATCAGAAAGATTCAGTTGAGTGTTCATTTGAATTGCTAGCCGAGGCAGGTCGTTATCTTATGCAAACAATATGATTCTTATTTTGTTACACAGAAAAAATCAGATACCCGAGTATAATCGTACGGTATCCGTACCTTCATTATTTAATTAAGGTACAATAAACTAAACGAGGAAAAAGCGACATTAGTATTAAATTTATTGTAACAAAGTAGGTGTACGGATGTTAACAAATCGGTTATTGCATTCATTATTAAGAAAAATGGAAGAATAAAAAAATTGTATGAACGGAAGTTATTGACGTAAGCAGTGAAGTTTGTGGCTTTTCAAAGTACGATTCTGCCCAAACCGTTTTCCACAGCTGCACTCGAATGGCTTCTCGCCTACAAAATAATGGAAATAAAAGTACTGTTATTTGTGCAGACATAATTTTTTTAAAGCTTTTTTTGGCAAGCTTATGGACTAACCTGTATGTTTTCGCTCATGTCGCTTCAAGGCAGATAGAGACACCGAAACCATTCGACAGCCAGCGTATGTGCAAGGGTGCCCTTTACCTGTTTCAAGTAGTTAACATTCAATAGAAACTACGAAAGAGTGTACAAAATCAATGTGAGTCGTATAATCTCGTTAGAATACCCGTATGAGTTTTACGATGCGCTGTTAAAGCTGGTTTATACTTGTACCTCCGGTGACACAAATCACAAGCAAATTGCCTGTTCTCGAAGTTTTCTTTTTGCCTTTTAAAAAATAAAAATCAAAAATACTAGTTTAAAATTTGATGCACCTATTTTTACATCATAGTCAGTATGCAATAGTAAAAGACTTACTTCTCTTTTATGCTGGCTTTCATTTTGTCGGAAGTGGGCCATTTGTATTTATCAGACCATTTTTACAGGTCATCCAACCAAGTAATAAATAAATCTAAATTTTTTCTTCCCTCTTTTAAGAACGGCAATTTCGTATCCTTAATCAAATCATGTTGTAACCAGCCTAATCACAAAAATGTTATTAAAAATGATACATTCTGTATGGAATGCAATGCATAATAATTTGTAACATTTACTTTTTTGATCATGAGCAAACCTTTGACAACTGTGCAAAACTTCATCTTGAGATCTAACTCCTTAATCAATTTTATTTTTGGTGTCACGTCGTTGTTTTCCTTGATGACACGGATAGATGGATTGAAAATAGAATCGTCCTGCCAATCGTTTTTTTGGGTTGTCGACTGAAGACTTGTATTCGGTTATACTTTGAAGTATGTCTTGTTTCCTCGATTGAAAGGCCTCATCCTGTATAAAAGTACAACAGCAAAAACATGCAATAGCACATTTGTATGGCAGACCTCTGACATGTTAAACAACAACAGTAATTAGTATTTAGTGTAATACCTTTTTAGTCCAGTATTCTTGAGTAGCCAAAAGTTCCGAATTATATTCCAAACATGGATCATTCTTTGAAATGGACAACTCGTAACCCTGAATAGCAAAACATGTTTGAACAAATTGAGCAGCCTCGACGGAAAAAATCTTGGGGTCATGAAGATCCAAATTCGTGTCGTATTTCCTATTTTTAAAAAACAGACGTCCTAGTCTGTCACATGCTTCTGCACCATTTCTATCCCCACATGGAACAATTTTCTGTACGGAATGTACAACAATATTATTCCCCTATTTAAAAAGACAAAAAGAAATTTGTAAGTACAAGATTTTATTTAAAATTTTAAAATTAACTAACACTACACACACTGTATGTAGTGTGTTTACTATATACTTATTATCCCCTTGTTCATTCCTCAGTGAACATCGGTTGGTCTTACATATCTTGTATGTATGACAACACCAAGGTGGTTCAACTGAGTTCAAAAACAAGGTGATTGTTTTTCATTTGCTTTACTTACGTGACCCCACAGGTCTCTTCTCGTTCCACCACATCCATGAATTGTACCTGGATTATCATCCGGGTCATCAGGAGCACCACCTCCACTTGATATTGCTCTGACTCGCGCCCGCAGAACTTCTAATGTATCTGAATTATCTGTGAAGCCAAGATGAAGGCGACCAGGAAGAGACTCCCATCCATAGCAGTTAGCTGTATCAAAATGGTAATATTCATAAATAAATTAGGTGTCAATAAACTAATTTTCCTTATCGTATTGTGTTTTGAATCGTTGTGTTTAATGCGAAGGAAATTCACTTACATATGCATCTAACTGGCTCCACGTATGACGAGAGAGATGTAACGACCGGCTGCATACACAGGTGTTGTTGTCAAAAGGTCACCGCTGCCTTCTTCAATTACTATGGAGTAATGCTGTTCGTTAATCAAAAATTTATACTCTTTCCCAAAAGGATGGTCACATGGAGGCTCGATGACTGGACAAGGGAGACATTCAAAAGAAGGCTGTAAAAAAGCATCACGACAAATTGAGATTAACAAAATTGTTTAACTTTAACAATGTTACAGGCGTAAACATTATTGAGAATAATTTTAAACATATGGTCACCTTTTCCTCCTCTCCAATATTATTTTGAGTAATAACTTGATTCAGGCGACGAATTTCTTCTTTTAAATTGTAATTCTCAAGTCCTCGATCTCTCCCCATAGACCAGTGATTATGTCACTTTGTGATACCCCCTCCGTCTCCTCCGTTCCAGTTACAATTATAGATGAGGATAAACTCTGTACATTATATTAAAAAATGATTTCCATTCAAGTATTTCTACCAATACATATACGTATGTCGTACATAGTAGGCGAAAACTCTAACAATAGGAATGTTCACATTTACCTGATCGGACTCGTAGTCCGTATCGACTGTGGTTGTGGTTTTGCTACTACTTCTACTTGCTCTACTAACAGGACGAGAATCATGACCAGAGTGAGTATTTACGACTCTCCCAACTTCCTCAATCTCATCATTGGAAGTGGAAACTAAATTCCAAATTCTTTTCTTTGCACCTTAGAATATAGAAAAATACGTATAGAAAAGCATGATACAACGAACAGAAAAAAGAGTAAAATAAAATGCGAGAAATAATTGGATACTCACCATTTGCACTAGAGTCACTCATTGTTGACCTCCGCGTATAGTTGAAACTCGACTAAACCTATTTCTATGGTAGTTAACTATAATTAAGTACACCCGGCTCAACGACTAAATTACGATAATTTTTTTTGAGACCACTCAAAAACTTGTACACTTCCAAGGATTTCTACGTGTATGAAACACTTGAGACATTATCCCAGCGTTGTGTGGGTATTGTCTGTATATTGTAAAATGTAACATTAAGTAGTAACTATATGGTTAGAACATTTAGATCTATTAATTACTTGGCAAATGGAAGCGATTATCATCTAATTGTAAAGACGGTGGTCCTTGTTGTTGTTGTGTACTATTCTGAGATTGCGACATCATATCTCCAGAAGATTCATTATGTTTTCCAACATCATCATGATTTAACGAAGAATTATTTAAATTATTTAGAGTATCCAAATCTGACGATGACTGAAGGGAAGATGGAATTGGAGTTAATGATTTTGATGACGAATCGTCTATATTTGATGACAACGGACAATCAGAATTTTGATGGTCCATGGCACCCAAGTTTCCCAAGTCCATCAATTCTACTTCATGAGCACGAACAATACTAGAGATGGTGTTATCCAAATTAGAATTAGAAGAATGAGTTGAATGATGAGTTGTCAGAGGAGACAGTGGAACACCACCACCTTGATTAATATTATGCCCTGGAATGTGGGAAATCATGTTTCCTGGACTATTGTTTGACTGCTGCTGCTGTTGTTGTTGATGATACTGAACTTGAGCTTTACTAACTGATGGTTGTTGACTTGGTCGAGTTGGTGGAGTTTGCCATTGAGTTGGTGACGGTAAGGGAGTTTTCGGACCACCAATTCCTGGAGACATTGGAGTTTTTGGACCACCAATAGGACTCATGACACCACCCAAATGCGGTTTAGGTGATGGTGAATTTTTATTAACGTGTGGCATCACCATTTGTTCTAATTGTTGTAAACTACTAGGTTGTTGATTTTGTGGCGGTGGTTGTTGAGGCGGAGGCCCAGAAACATTTAAATTTTGAGATGGTGATGCTGGTATTATTGTTGGTGTTGTTGCAGGTGGTGGTCTTGGAGATGGATTAGGTGGTCGTGGAGATAATTGAGGAAGTTGAGCATAGCTTGGCCTAAAATTTGGACTTCCATTAGGAATTGTTTGATTGACAACAGACACTCCGGTATTTCCAGAATATGAGACTGGAAGATTTGGATAAGGTGTAGGCATTTGTGCTGCTGTGGGTGGTGGTGGTTGCTGCTGTTGTTGTTGTCCACTATTGACAATTCCTTGACTTGATTGAACTTGCCCAGAATAATACTGTCCATACTGATTTCCATACTGATTATGTTGTGGTGCAGATTGCATAGTATATTGTTGCTGACTATGATGAGATGTTGGATAGGCTGGAGTTGTAGGTTGTTGTTGCCCAGTTGACATTCGGGCCACTGCACTGGCTGAATGATGGTAGTCTGGATACTGTTGTGTACTAGGGCTAGGATACATATTTTGTCCATACTGTGGTTGTGACATGACATTCGTAGGTGGACCCGGGGGTCGAGTCATATACGGAATGTTGTGTTGTGGAGTACTCTGAGATGTTTGTTGTGGTTGTTGTTGCTGCTGCTGTTGTTGTTGTTGAGGATGTTGTGGAGGCTGTTGTTGATTGGGTTGAGGAGGTCCTAAAAATTATAACATGATTGCAATTTTAAGAATGATGTACACATTTCAAAATTTTTCAAAATAATGCACCTTAGTGCCAAATTACAAACATACTTGGTAAATTTGAGGGATACGCATGCGGTCGATAACCACTTGCTGCATTTGCCGGATAATGATGAGGAAGTGTACTGCCATAACTCTGTTGTTCATTCCACCTTTGTAATTGTTGAACATACATGGAATCCTGTGAGGGTGCACGGTAAGCCCCAAATTGTTGTTGTTGTTGTTGTTGCTGCTGTTGTTGTTGCTGTTGCGAAAGCGGGGGATTTCTTGTTGGGGGTGTAGAATGTTGTTGAGGAGGGGCAGGTCCTCCAACAACACCAGGTCGCATTTGGGCTTGAACTGAATAATCCTGGTAGTGCATGGGCTGCAAACTGAAAGATGGAATTTCATGCATTGTTGATTACAAGTTTTAATTTAAAACATATCTAGCGAGGAGCGTAATTCAATAAAAATTCATATTATGTGATTGAGATTCCTTCTTTATCTTAATTCCTGCCTCACATCAATAAAATAATGTAAACGAATTGTAACCGTACTCAAACTGTGAAAGCGAGAAAGTTTGACGAAGTAAAATAGTAAATGTTTACTCTAAAGATTCTAAAACTTCAGAATTTATCGCCAAATAAATAGCATAGGGTTTATAACTCAGCCATCCCTGATTGTGCTTGACATTGTACTACAAATGACCTTTGAGAAAAACGTAATTTCTTATTTCAATATTGTAGAATCAAAAAAAAACTTTAGCTATATTAAAACTTTAGCAAGTGATACGTGATATGCTTAATTGAATTGGTTTGCTTCCTTAAAAAATTAATTCTACCTGGGAGTTGGTGTGACAGGCTGATGGTAGGACGGATAACCACCCATAGGTCTTGACGGTGTTCCACCCGGTGGTATGTAGCTAGCTCCATATTGTCCATATGCAGAATAATCCGGATAGGCTGGATTCATCTTGGTTGGTGCCACCATCCCTTGACCAATTCTTTTACAGAAAAAAATTAAGAAAAAAATTCACTGGCAATTCGAATACAAATATTTTAATTGATTAATTATAAAGAAAAGTACCTGCATTACAAATCAACACATATTTTTTTAAAGAAGTGACTTTTTGTAGGAAGTCCAATATATGTATTATTAACATTGAGCAGAATAGCTTACTGTGTGTAGCTTGGCGGTTGACTGCTAAAGCTCTGCATCACACTGTCCACATTGGAACCTGTTCTTTGAGATGGATTTCCTGGAGCCGCCGAGAAGCTATTATCACCAGTTCCTAAGTCTGCCAAACCATCAAGCATTCCACTACCCAGGTCATCGCCGAACAAATCGTAGTTTTCCATTCCCGTTACAAACTACTTTAACGACGCCATTAGTTGTGTCATCTTGTGTGGTTGAGTCTCGCGCTCACAACACGACTGATTCGATTTTTCACATAAAATTTTGTTTCAATCGTTAACTCGAGCCACGGTGTGTTGTGATTTAGTCCAATGGGGCACTGGCACTAACTTCATTGTTACAAAACTTCATTTGGGTGCCTAAAATTTTCAAAAAATGTTTCCTAATTAAAATCCATTTTAAAATTACTTTTCATTAGACTCTTTCAAAAATATTTCTTTACTTGAAAAGAATGTTAGTAACTTTCACATAACATCTTAACTGTTAAGACTTAACAGTAATCCTGTTCATTCTACAGAATGATCAATTGTATGACAATCCCAAATTCGTTGGAAACTGAGTGCTCGATCTTTAAATAAGAAAATAAGGAGATGAACCTCAGGTTCCAATCCAACTGAATCTGAGATTGATACAAAAACGAATTGAAAGTTGGGACAAAAGTCTTTTAAAATTATCATTAGTGTAGTATAATTTTTTAGTTGAAAGAATTATTTAGATACAGTAGTAATTAAAAAAGCATATTTCCATATAATATAAGTGTGTGACATTTTGCTAACAAGACAATAATTAATCTATTTTAGATGACAAAACCACAGATGAATCTTGATACCGTTGTGACAATTCGCTGATAGTGGAAAAAATCCAAAGGGGAAAAGCCATACGCTTATGACAACACTAGTAGCATAATCGTTACGACTTTCCCCCTCAAGACTTTTCCAGTCCGATTCTTCCGATGCACTTTCTCCAATTTTCTCCGCTTTAGCATCCAAAGGCGCTCATAATCTCACTATAGGTACGTTTCCAGTTTCAAGCTTGCGTAGTGTTAAATTCTAATAAATGAATATTCATCGAATTTTCTTGTTCTACTAAAAATCGCCAAATGAAAACCTGATGATGAGCAAATTACATGTACTTACAACATCTTTGAACAGTGGTACTCTGCCACAATAACACTATTAATAAAGTAATTACAATGTTCACACAGTTACAACTGAAACAGTTAACGTTTCATTACAAACGAGGGGAAAACATTATTATCCCACAATATATAAAAGAAACTCTATGAAATAATCATCAATACCTTATCGTACAAAAGTATATTCGATCTTTATATTTTATGCACATTTCAATGATAATTTTATACCAATGGCAAACTTCCTAATCACGTTTGTTTTTAACAAAAAAAAGAGTACTATGATATTTTTACTGTCATAGTAAGCCTGAGTGACTAGCAGCAAAACCAAAAAAAGATGAAAAATGTTATTTTTAAAGCATAACAAACAAACAAATAAAATAGTGAAAGTTGGAGATGTTCAAAAATTACAACTACCATCCTAACGAGTAGACAAAAGGTGAACAATTACATATTATCGGAATGAACAAAGAATTGTGTACGACCTTAGTCAATACTAATTAAGGAAAAAATAGCAACTTTCGTATAATCCACATTAATTATGTTATGAATAAGGATTATCTTCATACATTAAAACTAAAACGTACTGTTTACTCAAAACACTACCGGCAAAAATAAAATTGTCATTATAAATTATTCAATCAAAGGAAATTGATTACGTGATACAAAATAATTTCAAAATTTAACTCACATCTAAAAAAGCAAAAATACAGCAAAAACAAAGCATCGATAAATGCATTGCCTTCAAAATTTCAAAATGAAATTTGACAAATTGGTAATAATAAATTAATCACAAGACATAGTAGACGAAAATATACAGCATACAATGTGAGAGAGTCTCTCTCTTAACCTTACTTTTTTACATTATACTGTGACGATCTGGATAACTAAAAGTTAAAAAAAACACATTGTCCCTCATCCTGTATTAATTCACTTTTAAAGTCTAATCCTCAATCATTGAGAATGATGAAAAACTAATGGAAAGGGTCGTAAGATGTTATGTACTGCATTCTACTTCTCTGGTATAATAACAACAGGTATGAAAATGTAGTAATATAAGTTTGACTATAATAATAATTACTTGAAGAGATCCGAGATTAGCTTATGCGCTACCTGCGAACTCTTTGGTTCGTACATGGCTAAAAACTCAATAATGAGTTAGATTTCATACTGAACAAATATATATATATATCTAAAATAAAATTTCCTTTCTTTGTACATGTCCCTTATAAGAGAGGAGACTAGACAATACATGTTGATGTAAAGTATACTTAATTCATAGTAATGGGGAATTATATGTAGGAAAAAATAATTTCAATTTTTAACAGGATATAAAGATGTACTATCAGAGACACTGTCAAGGAGAGAAGAGGGTTGAACGCTCTTATCGTATCGTCAAAAATTCGTCTTTGAGTAGTAGTATTGTCAACGACAATGTTCATTTGTGAATGAAAAATATTAATATTTGTATACAAAGGTAGTAATGGTTTTCCATTCAATCATAATAATAATAATCCTAGTATAATTCTACATAACGTGCATTTACATTCGGAGAAATTAAACATTTGGAAATACAATCGACAACAAAATATCTATCAACAAATAACTTTCTTTTGAGGCTGGTTATAAAAACTGCTCTAGTTGAACCTAATTTAAACGTAACTATGAAGAATAAAAGAGAGAGAGAGAGACGAAACTAAGAAGAGTGAATCTACATTATCAAGGTGAAATGTCAATGTGACCACCGGCCCGGCCCGGGTTCAACGACTCAAAGACAATTAAGTTTGGAAATTAGCAAGTTAAAGCTTGATCACTCACCCCAATGGATCCAACAAGTAAAAATTGTAAAAAATGAAATTTTCTGATGATTGAGAGCACTAAGTTTCACTAAAGTCACTCGTTGTTATCGTCCATTGTGTCAAAGAGAGTAGGAATCAAGATGGCTCCCTATCATTTTGCTTTGCGCATTCTAGCTGCTTTGAACGCTATGTGCTTAGTATGAGGCCAGAAAATACTAAGGTATAAATCTTTGTCAGAAGGGTCTTTGGCATGAGTATTTCGTGTTCTCTCTTCTCTGTTCTTCTCTCTAGGTATACACTATACGGGATTTGATGCTAAGGATCCACAAACCATGATTCTAAGTTCCTGGTCAACTTTCAGACATGTCATCTTGGGCCATTGGACCGGATGTCTATAGAAAATTAATTGATGATCGATCATATTTCATGTCATAATCAATTTTTTTTTATTTATTTTTTTTAAAAAAAGGAATCTTTGAATCTACAAAACTTGAAAGCATTTCAATTTGTTTTCTTACTTGGGTAGAACAATAGTTCTCAGTTCCAATAGTTGAGCTATTATAGCCCAAAAATTCTGGAAAATAAAAAAAATACTCATTTTACCAAATGTAGAGTGACATTATTAAAATTTGCACAAATTTACCTAAGAACCGCCGTCGCTCTTCACCTGAAGAGCAGAGTATTTCAATTACCCGATTCCTAATGAAATTATACTTATTTT